>JAODPA010083057.1:4234-25834 GCA_025585075.1 Nepenthes mirabilis | reverse complement strand
ATATATATTAAATTTGGCTCAAAGTTGTCCACATGTTCAGGTAAGGATGACCAGCGCTCGAGCGCCAATTGAGCGCTGGCCGTATATCGCAGCCCATGCTCAAGCATAGCTCGGCGTCCTTTAGGCACATCTATACTGAAAATTGCGCACTGAATTGAGCTCCAGCGTCCAACGAGCGTGACCATACTAGATATCACGCCCCCGGCACCGCTCAGTCGAACTTCGGGCATCCTTCCTCCCTCATCCATTTTGCTTCTGGTTTTTATTTGTCCACATATATTTCACCTAATTTTGATTATATTATCTTAATTACTTATAATTACTATATTTTAAAAATTGGTACCTTGTACAAGATTATCGTCTTGACCGACCAGCCTTTAAAAGAAATCTTATAGAAGCAAGACACATTTGGGCAGTTGGTCAAATGAGTTATAGAATTGGGCAAGTTTGATGTGGAGTTTCGGCCGCAGCCGGTGATGAAGGGCCAAGCCCTCAGGGACATCATGGTCAAAATGACAACACCAGTTCCTAACGGCCTCGACCACAATGGAGACATAGACAAGATAAAAGTTCTGACTTGGACACTACACAATGATGGATCAATGACACAGGCTGGCAATGGGGTAGGTGTAGTTCTAAGAACCCCGGATGGATCAGAGATAAAATATTCAGTGACCCTTAGATTTTTGGCGACCAATAATAGCACCAAGTATGAGGCACTACTTGCTAGACTTTGGTTGGCGAACGAATGCTCGGCTAAGTCACTTATGATTTACAGTGATTTAGAGTTGGTCGTTAATCAACTCAAAGGAACCTTCGAGGTGACGAACCCTCTACTCATGAAGTACCTTGCCAGAGTGAGATCCCTGTCTCAGGCGCTTGGTAAAGTTGAAGTGGTACATATCTTGAGGACAAAAACCTAGAAGGCTGACCAGCTGGCTAGAGTAGTAGCAACAGGGAGCTAGGAACAAGACGCAAGAGATATACGGGAAGTCCTAGCTGTCTCAAGCATTGACTACCCTGAGCAAGAGGTGCTACAAGAGGTCGATGGCAGCAACTAGATGACCTCATACTGAAGATATTAGACTAATGTCACCCTATTAGAAACCTCAAAGGAAGCCAAGTGCGTAAATAAGACGGCCGAGTGGTACACGATCATGGACAGGATGTTGTACTGCCACAAGTACTCAACCCTTTACATGAAGTGCCTCACACCAGAAGAGGCTGAGTATGCCTTAGGTGAGGTGTACCTTAGCGTCTGCAGCTCGCACATCGGAGAAAAGAATCTTGTTTTCAAGATCATGTGGCAAGAGCTATACTGGCCCATGATGAAATGCAACGTCATGGATTTCGTCAAAAAGTGCAAAAACTGCCAAATCTATAGGAGTATGAGCCATCGGCTGCATACAGAATCGCAAAGCTTGCAAGTGTCCTAGCCATTCACATAGTGGGAGCTCGACATACTTGGCCCCATGCCACTAGCATCTGGGAAGAGGAAATTCATCATAGTTAGTATTAACTACTTCACTAAGTGGGTCAAGGCAACCCTATTGACATGGATCACCAAGCAAAATGTAATGTAATTTGTTCACCAGAATATCGTGTGTCGGTTTAAAATTCCTGAGGTTATAGTGATTGACAACAGGATCCAATTCACTGGCAAGCGATTTGCTAAGTACTACTTGAGCTTACGTATTAGGCTGGTTCACACCTCCGTTGCCTACCCATAGGCCAACAAGCAAGTGGAAGTGACGAACCGAACATTACTGCATGGTCGAAGTCGAAGTTGGAAGATGTAAGTGGCTTCTAGGTAGATAAGTTACCCTCTGTGTTGTGGTCATACCGAATGACGTCAAGGGAACCAACCTGTGAGTCACCCTTTAGTCTATGCTACGAGGCCGATGTGATTGTCCCCATCGAAGTCGGGTTGCCCAAGCTTCGGGTCAAGTGTTTTGACCTAATCAACAATTCTCAGAGGCTCAGGGAGCACCTCGATCAACTTGAAGAGGCCCGAGATGCAGTGCAACTTTGGACAATAGCTTATCAGCAACAGATTGTACAATACTATAATAAGAGGCCAAGAGCCCACCGATATGAGGTGGGGGATCTCGTCCTATAGAGCATAGTGGCAATTGGAAAAACTGCCAACATGAACAAACTTTCTCAAAACTAGGAGGGACCATTCATTGTATCAATAATCCTCCAGAACGGTACGTACAAGTTATAAATCCAAGATGGCAAGTTGGTCCCAAGGACATAAAATGCCACCCACCTTAAGAAGTACTACCAATAGATTTCAGCGGAGCCTAGGTAAGTTCAATATGCATCATCCCGAATGCTTATAAATGTGTCACATTTTGATTAATGAAATTATTGCTTGTTCATGCATACTTATTCATGTGAATGCATGAGTGTTGTCATCTTATTAAAGTAAGTGACCTAGATTGCCCCTAAATCAGGCGGGATTCATCATAGCCTACTTCATGACCCATTGGCAATTGAAAACCCTTAGCCCCAAAACGAGTGGCCCACTAAGCGGTAGAATTTTGAACCTTGGTTCCGCACCAAGCGGCCCTTCCTTGGTCAAAAACCTAGTCTTTGGGGCTCTTGGAGCTCCCAACCAAATGATCACTAAAACCTTAGGGGGCTTCTACAATAGGCGTGCAACAACCTCCCTCTAACGGAGAAAGTACCCCTAGTCAATGACGGTCGGCGAACTAGGACTAGCTGTGCATGGTCTACGACATCCTTGGACGGGACCGAGCATCAATATGACAATGTGCAGGTGACGGCCTATGACTCTGCCAGGGCCCTTTTGCTACTGTCAAGAAACCTAACTAGCCCTAGTAAGGCTCACCCTCAGACGTGTGATGACGTCCTACTTACAGGACAAAGCACCCCACAAAATCAAGGTGCTGCCATATTCCCTCCCCAAGGGAATGAGTACAATTGGGCAAATGCACCCAAGACAAGCCTAGTGACGATAGTTACAACGCTTAGTCAGCCAAACAAATGAAAGAAATTCAATGTGGAAACACAAGCAAATAGCCTCAAAGGTTACAACAATCTAGCTAATTTTATTATAAGGATTCCAAATGTACAAGGTGGGCCATTTTCCCAAACAATATAAAAAATGACAACAACCAAAAAGGGAAGATAAGAGGAGCCTAGCGATCTGGAGAAGAGTGGCATAGTAGCTGAAGGTTGCTCGATTGGGAGGATGAAGGTCCAACCATCCCTTTGGTAGAAGCCATCAGATCTGACTTCTAAGTAGCACTGGCATTCATTGGATGAAGAAGAAAGACTAGAAAGTCTGGGACCATATGTTGCACCACTCGGCGGTAGAGATGAATACCATCCTAGTACTTGCCCTCCAACACCTTGCCAAGCTGCTCCGCCGAAATGGGTGCCCTTAGTTGACCCTTAAGCCTGAGGTAGTGCCCACAAAGAAGGAAGTAGTGCTCTTGAAACTTGTAGAGCGACTTTTCAAGGGAAGTGATCTTCATCCCAGCCTCGCACAGCTCATGTTCGAGGGTCTCAATTTGCTCCTCGGTCAACCTCACCTGCTAGGCCACGACTTTGAGCTCTCCCGCATTGACGTGCATTCGGACCAGTTTGCCAATGGCTACAGAAAGCTGGAGAGCCCTGTCCTATACCTGCCAGCAGGGAGCATGTTAGGCGGATTGAAACGAAAGAAGAGAAAGGGCAAAGAGATGCTAAGAGAGTACCTCAGTGAAGGAAAGCACCGCTGAGGGTAGATGGCTTGGGGCAGCCTTGGGTGACCCCACAGCCCCCTCAACTCTAGTAATCCCGCCTCCTTTAGACCCTAGGAACTCAGGGGTTGGCACCACCATCTCCATCATGGCATCCCTAGTAGCCGTTGCCTCTTGGACTCCATACTCCGAAAGGGCAGAGAGAGGCGCCTCAATAATCTCAATTGCTTCAGAAGGAAGCACATCGACAGCAACGATCACCACGGAGGGGGGCTCCTCGGTGACCTCCGTGTCTTCAACGGCCCCCTCAACTCCATCTTTTATCAGCCAAGATGATGACCATCGCTGCAGGAATATCACCAGACGCCTCCGCCGTACAAGCGGGCACCTCATCTCTGCCCATGGTAACCTTGATCACCGGCTCGACTGGTGCATCTACCATCTAATCTCCACAGAAGGTCCCCTTGGCAGTACCGATAGAAATATTGAGCACTAGATCCCTGCGTAAAGGGTCGAGGTCAGCCGAGACCCCATATTGCGCCAACATAGGTGTGAAGATCAACTCGACTCAAGAATTGACATTCGCAGAGCCTGAAATTGGCGTAAGAGCCGCTAAGGGGTCGGCGCCCTTTGCTCCCCGGGCAGAGCCAGATGCTTGGCCGGAAGAAGAGGTAAGAGTAGAAGCCACCCTCCTTGATGTCCTGCTGAACTGCCGCACTTGCTCTAATGCAGCATCGTCCTCTCCAAAAGCGAAGACGAAATCTGAAGAAGTGTCATAAGAGGTGGGGTGATGCCGCTTAGCCGGCCGATTGGAGGGCTCTCAAATAACCAACGCCCCTGGCTTCCTTTGACCAATGCTCGTCTCCTCAAGGGCCGGCCCCCACGCTACAGTAGCAAAGGCACCTACGATTAGCCAATGCCCCCTCTCCTAGAAAGTGGTGGCATTGGCCAAGACGAGGTCTACTATAGCCTTCTTTTGAGCCTTCTCACTCTCATCCAAAGACCTGGTGAGACTGGGCCGCACTCTCCCCCACTCATTGGAAATGGCCTAGCCAAAAGGAACCACCAAGTAAAAATAACAGTCTTTCTAGTGCTTGACCTAGTCAGGATTCAGCCCATTGAAGTTAAAATCGAGGCAAGAAGACAGTGAGATCCAGTTTGCTTTTTAAGAAAAGGTAAAACTCGTTCTCACGACATGATAGTGAGCTTGTAGCCATGATAGCGAGAGAAGATGCAAAGAGATACAAGATATTGGACGACGTTGGGTATAAGCCTCGCCACCGGCACCCCAGAGCTGTGAGAACTGCGTACAACTCCGACGGCACTGGGAAGCAAAGTCCTCCCCATAGGTGAATCTCATACACTGTAATGAAACACCTCGAAGGAAAGTAGGCCCCGCCAACTTCGCCCTGGCAGCAAAAATGCCATGCTCATCGGAATCCCAAACTGAGAGAGCATCGATTGGACATCACCGGCAGTGAGAATTAATCAAATCACTTTGACATCGTCGAAAACCATGGCTGGTAAAATAAGAAGACGAAGTGGACGAAGAGAGGTTCACTGCGGTTTGAAGACAAAAGAAATGGTGAGGGGCATGTGGCTTAAATAGGAAAAAATCTTGACCCCAAAATGACATCGCATGGGAAATCGAATGGCAGCTCTCATGATGGCAGTAACGCATGTCAGCCCATGAGGCACCACAGCTCATTCCTTCCCGCCATCGGTTAAGAGAATCTGACGCCTTAGTTTCCCGCATGCAAACACCACATGCCAGCAATGATGCCAATTAATTGAATTGTCCTGTCAGTAATAAGTATGAAAATGCAGGCCCCTACAAATGCTCACCCCATTAGCCAAAGTGGCAATCCTGACAGCATACGACCTCGCTAGAGGCCTAATGGCCTAAAGATACGGTGCTCATCACATGACATTGCTTAAGGTAACAGAGGCATTCACTAAAATAAAATTCTATCATTACAACTAAGGGCATCTACCTGCCCAGAGAAAAAAAGAAAGAAAAAAAGAAAGAAAAAGAAGAAGGCCTGCCTACCGCTTGCAAGACAGCCGCCTTGAGGTCTTCGATGGCTCGGCCTGAACTCTTGACTATCTGTCGATGACTCACCCCTGAGATGAGCATGCTTGTGTCAGAGGCCAGCAAGTTCTCATCGGGTCCTCTCAAGCGCATCCTCAAGGGAAGTTATCTGACCCAGAGCTTGAGTGTAGGTCTCTAAGAGCTTTTGGTAACTTACGCCAAGGCCTAGCCTATTAGATAGCTCATCGGGGAAAGTTTGCAAGTTAAAGGGGTTGCCTTCCTCTGATGATACCTCTGGTGACCCTCCTACCAGGATCGTGTCAGAAACCCACTCCTTGATAATGTGAAGGGCGTCAAGGTCCCTTCAACCAGCGCCATCAGCAGTTGGCCCATCTGAGTCTCATGCAACAAGAGATTTGTGGCGTAGAAGCTATTGACTCAGCCCCACTAGTTTGGGACCTGCCAGTCAAAGTTGAACTCCAAGATGAAAAAGCGAGACCTCCAACCCTCTGGCAATCGTGGCCTCACCCCACTTAGCTGGAACCAAGCGCAAGGAGCAAATGAAACCTAGTCACCCCCTGTCTAATCCGAAGGAGCACCTTCAAGGCTTGAGCATCTAGGGTGACCCTCTTGGCATGGAAGAAGGCAAATTGGGTAACCAAATATCAGACAGTGTCCGAGAGTAGGCTGGAAAAGGAGATCCCTAAGGATACCAGAATATTACAAAGTTGCCTCTAAATCAGGATTCGGAGACCAACTCATAGATACTCCTTGTAAAGGGTCATGAACCCACGAGGAGGAGAGCAAGCCGCATCACTAGTAGTAGGAACCACGTATGGGATGAAGCCGTGAAAGTAGCCTTTGTTGATCAGAACCCCTACATCCCAATCGATCATGGCTGATCGGATAATAGAGACACTATGGGAAGCCATTCAAGAGCAGCTTGAATTAGAAAAGAAGTGTAGCTAGTTAGAGTAATGATGCCTTTGGAGAAGTGAAGAAACGGCTTGGGGGCTAGCACTTAAATAGGTGAAGCCCTCACAGAAAACGGCGTCGTATGAAGGTATTGAAGTGACACACCCTCTGCAGCAACAACAACACATGGAATCATCACCAGGCATTGTGTCTTTTCACTAAGTGCCATCATGACTTGATGACACAGCATCTGCCACAACTATAGATGCACAGCAACATTTTGATGGACAAGACCGTGACCCTTTGATGCTCCATTTTCAAAGGCAGGAAGCAAAATGCCCATGGCACTAGTAGGCTCGATGCCAATCTACCTAGCTGGCCTCCCAACCGAGTGCTTGGGATGGCCGATTAAGAGGCTAGTTATTGGAAGACCAAGCCGCTGGCCACCCTCTCCGTCTGACTGCTAGGCAGCAGGTCACACTTGACGGCATGAAGACACTCCACTCATTAGGTCATGCAATAAAGTATGGAGACAAGACTTTAGAGGCTCGAGAAACGGAAAATACTCAGTGGTTCCATTCATTAACTTCTTTTACAAAGTACAAACTTATATCAATAAAAGTATATAGTAAAAGAAACAATGCAAAATACATGGAGCAAAAAATTGGCGACACACACCTGAAAACTAGTCTAGGGAAGACATGTGTAGGGAGGGCAACTGCAGGTGAAACATCACACAGACTTCCTTTACCTACCTATCGAACATCCTGACCAGAAACCAGGTGCCGCAGGAGGTGAATGAGAAGCAATTCTCTAACGTAGAGAGACAAAACACCTCCACAACGTCAGGAAAGCTTCCCATCCAAAAGCTCTACTTTCAGCAAGCCCCAGTGATGGCTACTAGAGAAGAGACCAAGGGCAATGTCACTTCTCCAGATCTAAGAGAATCCTGGGAAATGTCTATCCTCAGGAGATCCTTTTGGAGGAGGATGTCTAAATGCCAGCGGAGGTAAACAGTAAAAAGGAAACTACAAAGGCAACACTATGAGCACCGAGCATATCTTCAAATCTTCCAGAGCTCTATCCGATCCTAATGTAAGGTATTGGAGGGCCCAAGATGATTTCAGACTCCCACATCACTTAGTTGGTGTGAGGATGAACCTTGTGGCAAAGAGTAAGAAGCCCCTCCATTTATAGCTGGGAGAGAAGGTTGGCAAGCTCCCAGTGAAAAGACGTGTCAGCCAATGACCAACAAGGAATTGATGCCAAGTCTCGGATTAGAACAAAATCATTCTAAACAGGGTAACGAATCCCTGCGTCATTGTACGGAAAGCTGCTAGCCACATGGGGAAGGAGCACAATCCTTAAAAACTGGTGACTGAGGCATCTCGGGATGGGACACGTGAGCAGGCACAGCAAGCAATGTCCCATCATTTGACATGTTGGGAACCGGAGAGGCCTAACTCCCAGGCATGGGGGACTAGTGATAGGTCTAGTCACAACATGAGCCGATCCAACAGCTAGCCCACTTGCCAACAAAGCCCAATTGGAAGTAAGGCCCAGGAGACCGCCCGAACAGACCATCTACTACAAATAGGCCTAAAGGGGAACAACGAGCTAGGATAAGTAGATAGTTACTACGACTCAACCAATTATGGCCTAGGTTAACCCTTCCGCTTAGCAGCAACATTCTAGCAACACAAAAAAAGCTAGCACAGTGGCCACTAGCCAATGGTGGTTGAAGTCAACCTTGAAGAGCCACCTCGCTTGCCTACCGGGAGTAATTCTAGCTAATCAATGCCATAGCAGCCTGGCCAATGTCATCCATGACCCATAGTGGTCACATCACCATCACAAGGCAACAACTGATACAGTAGCCATGACTGTCATCGGGACAGGTCAACAAATCCTGTCTAGATACTTGTTATGGGCCTTGGCACGAAAGCCTTCTCCACGAAGTATTACAAATATCCTTGGCCTTCATAGGAAAAGGAATCGATCGATCTTCGACGAAATCTACCCTCGAATGAGATACGAGAATTAAGAAAGAATCAAACTCTCTCTTCCTTATGCAGCTCTTTCTCTACTTTTCTAAGCAGCTCCTCATCAAGCGCACCCTAGTAAGCTACTCACCGAATACAACACATCGGAGCCTTGCCCTCCAAATACCTCGGAGCCACTCCCCATTGAGCACATTATAGGAGCTCAGTCTTCCTTTTACATCCCCCGCATACGTGCATATTTGCATTGTCATACATCATCTTATTTTTTTATTTTCTTGGACAGATTTCTAATTTGAGTATCAGAGGATAAACCGTGGAGTGAGTCCCGCCAATCCTCTGGCCTTTTGTTCGTTATTTGTGATGTGTGAAATCCAGGTTGGTAGAGACGGTGACTGAACCTGCTTCAATTCAACTCATGGTGAAAGATCGAGTGGCTCCCTAATTTATACAATAATCAGGATCTTGGGACGCACACCTTCCATGGTGAATAAGTTTTTCCTCCATTAAATCATTAGACATACTTGAGTATTTCAAAGGCTGTCTTTAATTTGTGAGGGGTAGATTTTAATCACATGACTGTTTTTTCTTCATTAAACATCATAGATTAATTTGTATTATCAACTAGATCACGAATCTAATGTTCCCCAATGCCATCATTTTGTAATAAAGCATAATGGAAGTTTCATATTTTTACTTTATATTAACTTTTGCTACACTTGACCCCTTGGCAACTTAGAAACCAAGAGTACTTGCGAGTGATTCTTACTCTCCCAATCCTAGAGGCATTTTGTCCCTACGAAAGGGAGTAGGGATTACATAAAGATTCTTCTTTCTTCTCAGCGATGCACTACATGTTTCAGTCATATCAAGATCATGGTGTTTTAGCCCATCAGGAAGACTCCAATCAAAATGGTAGAGCAACATGGCAAGTGAAAGCTCAATGTTGGCCATAGCAAATAATAAGCCGGGGCACATTCTTCTTCCAGAACCAAACGGGATGTACTCAAAATTATTCCCCTTGTAATCGATCGGGCAGTCATGGAATCTCTTTGGGATGAAGCTGTCGGCATCGCTCCAATACATGGGATCTCTTCCGATCGCCCATGCATTGATAATAGTCCTATTTTTGGCAGGTATTTCGTATCCATTAATCTGACATCTTTCAATGGATTCTCTTGGGAGTAACAGAGGACCAGGAGGATATAATCTTAGAGTTTCTTTGATAATCAACTTCAAGAACATGAGCTTATGAATACATGACTCATCGACTGACATTCCTTTCTCTTCGTATACATGTCTCACCTCTGCCTGTGCCTCCTGCATTATTCCTGGATTTTTTATCATTTCAGACATTGCCCAATCGATAACAGAGGCGGATGTCTCGCTTGCAGCGATGAAAGTTTCCTACATAGCGACAAATAGGCGGTCATGCACTTAACTACCTGCATATACAAGTCTACAAGAATAAATAGAGAGGGTATACTAACCAATATTACTCCTTTGATCGCTTTGGTTATCATGGATATATCAAAGTTCCCATCTTGAAACGCTACTCCCAGAAGAACATCTACCAAATCTTCTTGAGCACCTTCACCTTTGCATTTATCAGCCTTCCAAGGCACGTGATCCGCGATTATACGATCAAGTATCTTATCACAAGCATGACGATGCTTCTCGATTTTGCGTCGCCTTCCACTTATCATGTGAAGTAATCTGTTGGAAGGAAACATGTCATCAAGGGGAAAATCATTAAACAGTGGCCCAGCCTCCTCTATAAAAGATGTGAATGCTACTTCATCTTCAACTTTATTGCCAAACATTATTCTTGCAACGATGCCCTTTGTCAATGAGAAAATTTTTTCGCTCAGATTAGTCACCGACCCGTCTTCATGGGTGATGTTTTGAATAAGAGCTGACACCTCCTGTTCCCTGATCGGCCGAGATGATTGGATTCTTTTGGGAGATAGAAGCTCCATCAGGCCAAGTCTTCGTAACCGCTGCCAGTATTTTCCATATGGGGTTTCAACGATGTCGATGAAGCCATATGTAATGATACTCGTGCCAAGTATATCAGGTCTACTGGCAAAGATGATGTCATGCGTTTTCAGTACCTCTTTAGCAGCGTCTGCGGAAGAAATGATAACCATGCAAACTTCTCCCAGTTGCAAGTGCATCACGGGTCCGTGCTCCCTTGATAACTGCCGCAGGCAATGATATGGAAGCAATGAACCTGCGATTTGGTGCAAGTTTCCTATCAGAGGTAGCTTAGGAGGTCCAGGTGGTAGCAAGTAAGTTTTACTGGGTTTCTTCAATATTTTCAAACCTCTTATTCCCAAAAATATAGAGAGAAGTAAGATTACAAAGACCGGAAAAGCAGAAAACTGAAGCTCCATTTTTGTTAGGCTGAAATGATGAAAACATATGCAGATTGTGTGTTGCAGTTACTTCGATAGCTTTGGTCTTACTTATAATGCAATGAATTTCATTATCTTAAAAAAATATACAGAATGCATTCAATAAATGCATAGCATGGCATTATCTATTGCAGCTTATCCCCAAGCTTAGCGTTCCCCACACATCGATACTGTGCCAAGAAAATCTCCCCGAGCATTCAACGCTGAAGCTTATCATATACAGGGGGGAAAAAACTAGCTAACAATAATGCCAAAAGGTCTTTAATTTTTATTGATTTTTAATTTTTAATTTATTTTCTTTTGTTTTATTTTGTTTTTTATTTTTATTTTTAGATTATAAGTCACTCTTATATGAATACCATGTTCATTCGACGTGTTGTTCGATGGCTCGCATGAAAACTTACATGTATTGCATTGATTAGGAAAGAGTATAGTGTGACACGCAACAGGCACCTAATTGGTGCATCTGTGCTGATTTCAGATTGAAAGTGTTAGAGACATTTGTTTAATTTGCATATTCCGTGACCACATGTATTATTGTATCAATGTCGGGTTGTGGGTTGTCGGTTTAGAGTCCGTTTTGTCCGCCCTCCAGTCGCTCGAGTCTGTCCAAAGCCTTCCCGCTCGCCACTCGCTCGATACTCGCTCGAGCCTAAAATCCAGAAGGTCCACGGCTCGCCAGGCGCTCGAGATCAGCTCGAGCCGAAAATCCAGTAGGGTGCCCACTCGATGCACGCCTTCTAGCCGCTCGAGCGCCCGCAGGATTTCTAACGAAACCCTCCGGCTGCCCGCCGCGCGCTTGAGCTGCGCTCGAGCGCGCCAGCAACGGGAAAAAATTTTAAACGTGTTTTTGCGCCCTCTATAAATAGACACCTTATATTTTTGAAACCCTAAGTACGCCAAAGTATCTTTTGAAAGTATTGGAGCCATTTCACTTGAGAGGAGAGCATTCTTTTTCTTTTTCATCTTACTCCATTTGAGAAAATCGAACCTACTACGCTCTACAACATTGTGCCTTATGTTCTAACGGTTTTTCTCTTCGTTTCTCTTGTCTATTTAAACTCTTCCATCTTCCTACCTTCGTGGGAGACGTTGGTTCGTGAAGAAGGAGATCCGATCATGGTTGGCACTTCAAGTGGCACGAGAGGGAAGATTGACGTGAAGACCGGAAGGTGTCCGATTCCGTTGCCGCGGGCAAATCCAAGGAGTTCCTTGGTAGGAATCACGTGACGGGAGTAAGTCGGCTAGGTTAGCGCGTTGTTACCACCCGGTCTGTAACTTGATTTTCATAGTGTATTGCTTCCCTGGCCGTTGAAGCCCGGAGTGTTTTTCTCGATACCGTGGGTATCGAGTTTTCACTTCGTCATAAAAAATTGCGTCTTTATCTTTATTGTTTATATTTATTTGTATCGTGCATACTTGTTATCTCGTTAGCATCTAGAATTAAATATCCTTTACGTGTATTGGATATTTATTTATTTTTTGCTTCCGTTATATTTTTCGGGGTCGAAACTTGATTGTTCACGTTAGTACAAAAGGTGCTTTTTTAATTGGTATCAGAGACTTACCCCGATCCGCAACCCCCGATCTAGATGTATACGAGTGGATCGCTCTCCGTTCCTCCCTTCTTTGATGGGAGTAACTATGCCTATTGGAAGGTCCGGATGAGAGCCTTCCTAAAATCTCTAGACGAGCGTGTTTGGGCACGTACCCAAGTTGGGTGGACTCCACCCACTAGTTCCTCTGGTAACAAACCAAAAGCCTTATCTTCGTGGACCAAAGAGGAACTTGATGCTTGTAATTAGAACAGTAAGGGGCTACATGCTATTTTTATGGCTGTATCCCCCGATGAGTTTAAACGAATTTCAATGTGTGAAACTTCTAAAGATGCGTGGGACATCTTAGAAATTACACATGAAGGCACAAAACTTGTTAAAAATTCAAAATTGTAAATGCTCGCCACTAGATTCGAAGAAATAAAAATGAAAGATGATGAGACCTTTGATGAGTTCTATGCTCAATTAAATGATATTATGAACTCCACATTTAATTTAGGAGAACAAATCCCTGAGAACAAAATTATTAGAAAAGTTCTTAGATCGCTTCCTGAACGATTTAGACCTAAGGTCACTGCTATTGAAGAAAGCAAAGACCTTGATAAAATGAAGATCGAAGAACTTGTAGGATCCCTACAAACTTATGAACACACCTTGCCACAGTCAAGGAAAAACAAATCACTTGCTCTAAAATCAAGTAGGGAAGAGCGAAATCGGGATTCCGATGAAGAATCATGTAGTGATGACGATTTTTTATTATTTGTTAAAAATTTTAAGAAATTCTTAAAGAAAAATAACTCTTCATCAGAAAAACTGGATGTTGACTTAAAACGATCACATAAATTTGAGAAGAAAGACCGACGTGAGAGTAAGGACTCCAAATCAAAAACTACCCAAGGAGTCCAATGTCATGAGTGTAAAGGCTTTGGCCACTATCGGGCTGAATGCCCAGACCTTAAACGCCAACAAGGTCAAACCTTTAAAGCTAATGTGACCCTAAGTGATGACGAAGAAGAAGAGGGTGAAAAATGCTCTGACGATGGCCCTGTCAAGTACATGGCATTTATGACCTCCTTGTGTAGCAATTCAGTAGAAAACATTAATCAATCTGATGACTCTATGGCTAAGTCAGAAGCTGAATTTGATGGCCTTCAAGAGGCATATGATAAACTGTTTAGGGAATGTTTGAAAATAAAGAAATTCAATAGAACCCTAAATGGTAGGATCATAGATTTGGAAAAAGAAAACGTATCTCTACAATCCGAGTTAGATTCTAAAACTCAAGAAATTGAGAATCTGAAAGTCTCATTTACTAAGCAAATAACAACTTTAAAATCTGAACTTGAGGCCTCTCGAAAAGATTTAAAACAATTCTTAAATGGGTCCACAAAATTAGATCATATGCTCGGATTGGGAAAAAGTGGTGGAAATAAATAGGGTTTGGGGTATGCTGCAAATATTGTTCGGAATGACGTAAAACCTAAAATTGTATTTGTTCCCGCCACAAAAATTCCACACCAACACGCTTCCAAATCTAAACTCACTAGGCAACCGACTCGACGTGTGAAAAATAGCATTCACTCCCACCATTTGACCGACTTATATAGTCTAAAAGACAGGGACAAATCTCCAAAGTTTGTGCCTACCTGTCATGCGTGTGGTAAAGTTGGTCACATTCGTCCTCGTTGCTACACCATGAATTTTTTGTACAACCAAAGACCAGGGCTAAAAATGCCTGAACTTGTTGATCACATTCAGACTTTAAATGAACAAGTAAAAAGATTGAATTCTAAAATACATTCAGTGAGATAAGTTTGGGTTAAAAAAAGTGAGCTACATTATCCCTTGGCCATTCGTGACAAAAAGGGGGAGACTTGATTCACTTTGATAGGGGGAGCTTAGGGGAGACCTTGCTTATTATTACTGTTAGGGGGAGTATTGATTATTTTCGTTAGGGGGAGAATTGTTGTATGTTATAGTATTGTATGTTATTTCTGCTACATCTCAGTAATGCTTGTCTCTCATTCTTATGTACCATGCATGCTGTTATGGTGTTATTATTTTTTGCTTTATTGGTACTAACCTTACTTGACCAGGAAACTGAAGTCACACAGGCAATCAACGCAAGTTTTCATCACATCGCCTCAGCAGCTCTCGTATAGCTATTTATATTTTTTTTGTGTCTCTTGTGTATCACTAGGCATAGGTTTTCATGTACACGGATTTTATCTCGGTGGTGTCTGAACCCGTGATTCACTTGTATTTATTTACTTTCTGAGTTCTGTCACGGAATTGTCAAAGGGGGAGATTGTTAGAGACATTTGTCTAATTGGCATATTCCGTGACCACATGTATTATTGTATCAATGTCGGGTTGTGGGTTATCGGTTTAAAGTCCGTTCTGTCCGCCCTCTAGTCTCTCGAGCTCGTCCAAAGCCTTCCCGCTCGCCACTCGCTCGATACTTGCTCGAGCCTAAAATCCAGAAGGTCCCCGGCTCGCCAGGAGCTCGAGATCCGCTTGAGCCGAAAATCTAGTAGGGTGCCCGCTCGATGTGCGCCTTCTGGCCGCTCGAGCGCGCTAGCAACGAGCAAAAATTTTAAACGTGTTTTTGCGCCCTCTATAAATACACACCTTATATTTTTGAAACCCTAAGCACGCCAAAGCATCTTTTGAAAGTATTGGAGCCATTCTACTTGAGAGGAGAGTATTCTTTTTCTTTTTCATCTTGCTCCATTTGAAAAAAAACGAACCTACTACGCTCTACAACGTTGTGCCTCATGTTCTAACGGTTTTTCTCTTCGTTTCTCTTTTCTATTTAAACTCTTCCATCTTCCTACCTTCGTGGGAGACGTTGGTTCGTGAAGAAGGAGATCCGATCGTGGTTGTCACTTCAAGTGGTACGAGAGGGAAGATTGACGTAAAGACCGAAAGGTGTCCGGTTCCGTTGCCGTGGGCAAATCCAAGGAATTCCTTGGTAGGGATCACGTGACGGGAGTAAGTCGGCTAGGTTAGCGCGTCGTTACCACCCGGTCTGTAACTTGATTTTCATTGTGCATTGCTTCCCTGGCCGTTGAAGCCCGGAGTATTTTTCTCGATACCGTGGGTATCGAGTTTTCACTTCGTCACCAAAAATTGTGTCTTTATCTTTATTGCTTATATTTATTTGTATCGTGCATGCTTGTTATCTCGTTAGCATCTAGAATTAAATATCCTTTACGTGTATTTGATATTTATTTATTTTTTGCTTCCGCTATATTTTTCGGGGTCAAAACTTGATTGTTCACGTTAGCACAAAAAGTGCTTTTTCAGAAAGCCACTCGAAGAACACGCGAGAGAAGCAAAAGCATGATTTTTCGATTGATCAGCGCCCGACGGACGGTCTAAAAGGCGCTTATGCGCTAATTACAATTGTCGTATGTGTGTGACTGGTGCTTAAGTGCCAGTTCTGATATAAATGCGGCTAGTGTATTTTATAGAGTTACCAATTTGCAATTCTTGATACTGTAAGTGCCAAAACTTTGGTAAAAAGAAGAGAGAGAGCAAAAATGTAGAAGAGGAAGGTTTGAGCATTCAAACAAGTTTCGAATCGGATTTCAATCTCCACCGACTTTAAATATATTATTTTTGAAGTTATAAATAACGTTTTATTGGTCTTATTTCTTTTCTTTTATCTTTTACTCATTGTTACTTGAATTTTTTTGTTACAAGGTGTTGTGTCATTAGTAGATATTTCAAACATGTAGTCTCGTAGTTTTCTCTCTCATTCACATGGAGGGTTTTATTTATAAAATCGTTATCCTTTATTATTTGTAATTATTATTTACTTATTGTATACTGTCGACTATTTTCTCATTGTTTAAATAAACAATCCGGCCCCAACACCGTGCTCCCTTGACAACTGTTGCAGGCGTTGATATGGCAGCAATGAACGTGCGATTTGGTGCAAGTTTCCTATCAGAGGTAGCATAGGAGGTCCACGTGGTAGCAAGCTAGTTTTACTGGGTTTCTTCGATATTTTCAAAACTCTTATTCCCAAAAATATAGAGAGAATTAAGATGACAAAGACCGGAAAAACAGAAAACTGAAGCTCCATTTTTTTTAGGCTAAAATGATGAAAACATATGCAGATTGTGTGTTGCAGTTACTTCGATAGCTTTGATGTTACTTATAATGCTATGAGTTTCATTGTCTTAAAAAAAAACCAGAGAATGCATTGCATAAATGCATAGCATGGCATTATCTATTGCAGCTTATCCCCAAGCTAGCTAGTTGTCTCTAATATGAATGCAGCATCCCCAACACATCAATACTATGCCAAAAAAATCTCCTCTATCATTCAATGCTGAAGTTTTTTGTTGGGTTTTGATCACTCTCTTATAAATTCCAACAAAAAATAGATAGTCATTGAAAGATCGTGCGAGATTTGTGCAAGAATTGTGGTTTTCGCGCACATGACGAGTGCCTGAAGTGCTAAATGCCAAAGGGGAGCACTCGAGGCTCACTCAAAAGGCACCTAAGGCGCAAATTCCAAAAGGGACACTCGAGCACCAATTCTAGTGGTGCCCATGCTCGAGGTGTGCCTGATGGGCATTCGAGTGCAGTTCGTAGTATAAAATGCGTTAGACGAGTTTTAGGATTAATTCTAAAATCATTCTCATACAAGGAATACTGAACAAAGAGAGATGGGAAAAAAGGTTTAGTATTCGACTGAGATTTGATTTGAGTTTTGTTTTTCGTTAAGATTGAATACATTGTTCTATAGGGGATTTTTAGATCGTACTTTTATTTAGCTGCTTTTATTTTTCGTTGTATTTCTTTTGTGAGTTGTTGTGTGTGTTGAGTGGGTTATAATCAACCATTCTTCACTAGGAATTATAGTGAATGGATTTTGGAAGTAGTTCTTTGTAACCGGCACTTTTATAGTTGATTTATTTGAAACTTGTTCTGTGATTTTTTTCTTAATTAAAAAAATTTTTCATGTTAATAAAGTTATATATTATTGTGTTTCTTGTGCTCATAAGATTGGTGGCTGACGATTGATGGGGGATTCAGATTTTTTTTATTGCATCGGGTTGTATGTATTTGGGTTAAACCCCAATAGGTGGTATCAAAGACACGGTTATTTGTGTTGTATATCGAATCTTATTTGAATTGATGGAGGTCTGAAATAAGATGGTTTATTTGAATGGCATAAACTACAATAATTACAGTATCCCTGTGCGAGAATAACTATAGCAAATCCAAGGAAATTTAGAATATTTGGCCGACCATTTTTAAATGTTATATTTGATCATAACCGCCCCTCCCAGTATATTAAATATCATTTCTAAAGCCATTAAATGTCTTCAATTTTATTATTATCAAACTAACTTACAATTCTTGTCTATCCAACTATCTGGACTAATTTTACTAAGGTCAATTAAACTAATAATTATTATTAATTTTCTCCTCAATATACATACATGTACACATACATTAGATACATCTATTTTTCCCATACATATACATCTACCCATATAATTATACACATCCTACCTTATACGTATAATGCATACACACACACAGATATGCTACACTTACATTGCCACTTGATGCGTGCATCGAGGTCGTGGCCGGCGAGGTCATGGTTGGAGTGAACGGCGAGGGGAGTTCTGGCGGAGGAGGCTGTATTTGGAGGGAGATTAGGGTGAGGGAAGTAGTAGACGAAGAGGAAAGACAGACGCAGGCAGGAGAGAATAACCGGACGAGAGAGAGAACTGACAAGAGAGAGAGCAGCAAGAGAGAGAGTTAGAGAGAGAGAGAGTTGAGAGACGAAATAAATGTTCCTTTCACATTACGGCTAAGCATTACATATATAGGGGAACGGGGTCCTGTAACGGAAACGGGGAACAATGAATGGGAAAAACGGGAACGGGCCTGGTTCGTAATATTACGGGCGTAACATTGCCCCGTCCATCAAATAACCTTGTCCTCAAGGTTAGATACGGAGATAAAATTCCTAAGGCATCAGGATCCACTCGTTGCCCCGCATCTCCACCATGAATTCATAAACAAGCAGTACCGCCTTTTCATGGATATTGGGGAAAATGCACAATATGGCATAACCCCCCAGCGGCCAACTAATGCCCACTATGGTAGGAAATTCGTCTTCCATGTTCCTAACCATGTGTTTATGAGAATTATAAGACAGTGGCAGTTCGTGAGTAGATCTTTTTTTATTTTTGGTTTGTGTTTACCGTTGTATTTTGGTGTATATATACACCTCCCTCGTCCTTGTCCAATACACGAAGAAATGAGCTGTAAACTCATTTAATAAAATATCAGAATTCTTGCTTTTCCAAGGCAGCACTTGAGTGCTCTGCCGCTCCCTGACTTCGCCGTTTGCCTTCGTCGTCTTCATCCATTACTTGCTTCCTCCATTTTTGCGTTCTTACAATGGTTAATGCAAACTACTTAAGTACTTGATTTTGCATAATATCTGCGTTCGTTGTGATTGATAATATATAACCCATGGGCAAAAAGTGATGTCTGGTTAGACAATCCCATTTGATGACAGATGCGGCTAATTTTTCTCTTTTGAAGGCTGTAATCTGTCTTTTTCGTTTCATTTGAATGAATCCTGTTCGCTTTACTTTGGGTCTAAGCCATGGTACAAGTGTATGGTGTTACTTGCCTGGATTTTACGGTTCTGATTGTTTGTGCTCTTCATCCTTTTCCCAATGTCTATGCAGCCATAGGTCATCTATCATCTATTAAAAGGTCCACTTCTTTTTGGTCAAGTATGACTTACGTAGGCCTTATGAGCTAGTACATTTGATCGTGCGGTGAGGAGTTCGATTCTTATTATTATACATTTTTGTTTTACTTACAGTTTTTATAGATAAGATTATCTACTTGAAATTTGCTTAGTAATTTGATACTAAATGATGGGGAAGAGATGAGAGATTCTTGATCATCAAAAGATTGGTCTAAACACAAAATATGTGGGCTCCAGGCATTGCTGGCAGCCCATCAGGTTCAAGTTATTAGATTATGTTTGGATTGGAAGCTTTCGTTTAGTTGAGTAGATGAGCTAACTGGTCCTTTTCTTTCAAGTCGTCCAACCTTATTTCATCGAATTATTTTCATATTCTTCCCTCTTCGGCTCCTTCTCCCTATATATGACTTACAAAAAGCTCTTTTTCTCCTCAACACATTAAAAACACATCAGAGCTCTGAAATCCCTAGCGCTCAAGATCGAGCAATTAATAGATATGGCTCCCAACTCCATGAGTAACCTCTGGTTGATCCTCTCTTTCACCGCAGCATTGTCAATGTCGAGCGTTGATGTGACTACGGCAGCTCGCCATCTGCTGCAAGCAATGCCTTCAATACCACCGCTGACTTTGCCCAAGCCCACCTTGCCTTCTGTGTCACCGGTTCCAATGGTCCCTCAAGCCTTCCCACCGTTGCCTACACTGCCCCCACTGCCAACTACCCCATTGCCTACACTGCCTGCTGCTCCTACCTTGGCACCTACACTGCCTGCTATTCCTGTGATGCCCAAGGTGATGCGATCTCCATGGTAACGCCGGCGACGATGACAGGAAAACCAACGGAAGGGGAGATCAGTGGAGGATAGCGATGAGCTGAACAGGCGAGATGCCTTGAGAGAGAGAATTTAGGGAGAAGAGGAAAGGGATCGGGGAAACAGAACGAGAGAGGAGGGAGTAGTGAGAGAGAGACAGCGAGAGAGAGAGAGAGAGAGTTGAGAGAAAATATCTTCTTTTTCTTTTCTTTTCCATTACACAGAATTGCCTATTTATACGGGAACGGGGTCCTGTAACGGGGAACGGGGAAAACGGGAAACGGGCGTAACATTGCTCCGTCCATCAAAAGAACCTTGTCCTCAAGGTTAGATACGAAGATAAAATTCTAAAGCATCACGATCCAGCGCAACTCAATATTTCCCCGATTCCCATTGTCGTCTGCATTTGTCGTAGCTCCCTCTGATGTCTCGGTATATGACTCGACCATCTGATGAGTGTAAGAAAACAAAGCCTCGGGAAGCTCCAATGGCAATTTTAAGCCTTAAATTCCGTGGTAGTGACTGAGCAGCAGAGCCTCTGCCAAACAGGTGGGTTTCCGAGCTTCCTTGCTGCATAAATGTATAAACAAGCAGCAACTCCTTTTCTTCCCAGCAATACCCCAATAGATAGATCTGTTGGTTCTGAAATTTCCAATGAATGGCATGACTAAAAGAAAGCCAAAAATACATATTTAGACCATGGATATTGGGGAAAATGCACAATATGGCATAACCCCCCAGCGGCCAACTAATGCCCACTATGGTAGGAAATTCGTCTTCCATGTTCCTAACCATGTGTTTATGAGAATTATAAGACAGTGGCAGTTCGTGAGTAGTGACAAATCCCAAAGGCAATGCCAAGTAATCTGACTTCCAAATGGAACTCTTGAATTTTTGAAGGAAGCAAAACATCCGAATTAAGACTCGATTTCTGCTCCAGGGATGCGAAGCATGATGGAAGGCAAAGGTGTTTTGTTGTCTCATCATTTTGTTCCTCCTGACTTGCAATTTTCCATCAGCTGCAAGTGCACTTGCTTGATACTCCCATTTCCTCCAACTATAAATCTTGATCATGGTCAGACCAACTGCAAGACAACTGTATAAAACATGGGTGACCGGGCTGGTGATTCCAGCAGCATCAACAGCACTGGTTGTT
Source organism: Nepenthes mirabilis (assembly GCA_025585075.1). Lineage (NCBI taxonomy): Eukaryota > Viridiplantae > Streptophyta > Magnoliopsida > Caryophyllales > Nepenthaceae > Nepenthes > Nepenthes mirabilis. The sequence continues at coordinate 4,478 of JAODPA010083057.1, read as the reverse complement.
TTTATTGCCTTTGACAGTTTCTCCCAGAAATGGAAGTCATGGAAAATAATGGTCATGAAGGTCGGGATGTGTGGCAATTCAACTGGAGGCTGTCCGTTGTTCAGTCTTCATGAGGATATTGTAATAATTAAGCCACTGCTGCCGCATCCAACAACAGCCCAAACCACAGCTTCCAGAACAGCATAGGTAACAAGTAGCATCCAGCTGAAATTGGGCCACCCCCACGCAGAATCACAGCAACTAT
>JAODPA010083046.1:2412-58301 GCA_025585075.1 Nepenthes mirabilis | reverse complement strand
TACTGTTATCCTTAATAATAATTATTATTAAAATTTTCTTATTATATCGAAGGAGTCCATGTAAATTCTGATTGTGAATAATACAAATAAATTAAATGAATTAAAATACATAAAAATAAAAATTTATGCGACAATCGTTTCCGATTGTCCGACCTCAGTTTTGGACATACCTGCGAGACGTTCCTTGCAGCTCCCCCTTTTATCCTCGTTTTCAACGTGGGTGTGTCCTTCACATTTGTTTTATTTTGTTATTTTTTTTTTTTCATTTTTGTTTTTGTTTTTCGTCTTTCAATCTGTTCTGTTCATCTTCAGTTATTGCTTCTTACTCCCTCATAAGTTGTTGAACAACCGGTTCGAACCCAAAATAGTTGTTAATTATTGATTAAGATTGAAGAGGACAAGACAGAATGCCCAACCAATAATAGCATCAAAGAGCAGAGAGCCTTATCTTCAAGGAAGAAGTTAAATTCAATCGTAATGATACTTCTGCTGTGATTGTGGTTTCTGACTTTCTTTCTGCTTGTTTTCAGGTTTCTTTCTTCTCCCTAATCATTTGAATGAGATTTTCTCTTTGTGGGTTCGCAGATTTCATTGAGTTAGAGATTCCGTGAGTTGCGAATAGAAATTTGTTCAGCTCTTTGGTCGTTTCATATGTCTCAAAGTTTGATCATCTGTTTTGGGATGCGGCAGTGAGCCTGAGCTTATGGCTGTTGCTACCGTGAAAAGTAGGGTTTCATCAATATATTGATGAAGTAGTTGGTTGTTGATTTCCTAATTTTAGGACAAGTAATCGGGGCTGTATGTATTCCTATCAGTTGGGTCTTCCGTTATCATGATTAACGGCTTGCCTATGCCCAGATTGTTTATTCCTGAACTGGGTGATATTTATATTGGATGAGGATAAGAATTTCAGGTGTTCCTGGCGTTAAGGAACTGGATTTCGGAGGGCTTGAGTTTTGATTTCCTTAGGAATTCAGTTCTATATGGAGAAACAGAGCAGCTTTCGATTGAAATCGATGGAAAAACAGTCAAGTTTTCGGCGGGTGATGGAAAAGCAAGTTAGTTTTCACGGAGACTTAGAGAAACAGGAGATCTCTCGCGGGACAATGGAAAATAATGGCGTTTCTTCAGGTGTGGTTATGGAGAAACAGAAGAGTTTCCGGGGATTAATGGAGAAACAGAGGAGTTTTCGCCTTGCCATGGAAAGGCAGTTCAGTTTTGGTGGCAGTGAGAGGAAGAAAACTAGGGAGTCCCCTGGAAAACGGGGCGACTCGCCCCTTCATTTGGCTGCGAGAGCAGGCAATCTGAGTAAAGTAAAAGAACATCTTCAGAACTGTGACAGCGGCTTTTCCAGGGAGTTGTTATGTAGGCAAAATCAAGAAGGAGAGACTCCTTTATATGTGGCTGCTGAGAATGGGCATGCTTTGGTGGTACGTGAGCTCTTGAAATATTTAGACTTACAAGCTGCATCTATGGCGGCCAAGAATGGATATGATCCGTTTCACATTGCGGCCAGGCAAGGTCATGTTGGTAAGAGCTCATCGGCTTCAGGAATTCATTTCCTTCCTTTGATTTTCCACTGTTTGCTCATTTTCTCACTAGCATCTTCTATTAATATTAAGCTTTTGAGGGATTTATGCTTGTTCACGAAGTAGAAACTGTTCCTTAATTGGCGCTTCTGCTTCCTCAATGAATGCCTTTGTATAGAAGAAAATTTCTATCCTGGTAAAATATGAAATTTGTTGAATTGCAGTTTATTTTACGTAATTCAATGAGAAATTTTCTCATTATTTTATTAAAAATTGATGATCTTTTAACAATGATGGTACCGTCTAAAGGGTGGCTAATACAAAAAGCTTAATAATAATATCTGATTTTAAAAAAACACCATCAGTATGGGAATGTAACCTTGAGCAATTTTAAGATGCTCTATGTGATGATACGGAAGTCACATGTTCAAATTGAGTACAGATTCTCCCTATCATACAGGATAAGAAGCTTACAACTAGGCACTCCCAAGCCCTAAAATATGAACATCAAGGTGGAAACAGGTGAATAGATTTTATCTTAATTTTTTCTGTTCAATTTCAACTTCAACGTAAATTCTTCTTGCCCTCATCTTTTCTTTGACCATCCATGAAACCCTGAGAAGATCAAATGATAAAGAACTTAGCTTCTTCTTTTCCCTCTGAGTAGTTTATAATTTGGGTTGAAAACTTGGATTCCATTTAGCAAAATCAAACTCTATGGATTACTTGAAACACTCTGATCCCCAATTATCATGCAGATGTGTCAAAGGAGCTTCTTAGTACATTCCCAAACTTGGCCATGACGGCAGATCCATCCAATATGACAGCTCTACACACCGCTGCTACTCAGGGCCACATTGATGTAGTCAACCTTCTGTTAGAAAGCGACTCAAACCTTGCTAAGATTGCTCGAAACAATGGTAAGACTGTCCTCCATTCCGCAGCGAGAATGGGGCATTTGGAAGTGGTCAGAGCTCTATTGCATAAGGATCTGAGTATTGGTTCTAGGACCGATAAAAAGGGTCAAACGGCATTACACATGGCTGTTAAAGGGCAAAGTCCTGAGATAGTACTTGAATTGCTTAAACCCGATTGCTCAGTTATAAATGTGGAAGATAGCAAAGGAAACACAGCATTACATACTGCAGCTAAGAAGGGCCGTATCCAGGTGTTCCTCAGTTCTTATTCTTCTAAGTGCCTTCTTCTCACCCTTCCTTCCGTGCTGAAATCTTTCCTGCAACTGATCATTTATTCCATACTGTGTCAATGATTTGATGTCAGCTACGTAGGAGTCGTATAACTGAGTTATGTAAATTAACAGGTGAACCTTTGCTGGAGGTCTGTGTGTGCTGTTGGGATGAAGGGTATTTTCTTCTGTTAGAGTTAAGTATTTTTAAGGTTGGATCATCTAGTGACTTAGTTTAAATGAACTTGTCAACAAAGGTAAATTAGACTAAAAACTCATCCTGTGATGCATCTTCCAGTCAAATTGTTGAAGCTTCTACAATATCATTGGATTAGATTTCAGATAAGTAATAGGACGTGCAAAAGATCGGCTTATCAGTGGCTTCAATGACTTCCAAGTTTCAACAATGTAAAAATTCATTCTTGATAAAGCTCCACGGGTTCAGTTTTTAGAAACTGTTTATTATGGCAATTATATTGGTATTCTTTAGATAGTTTTGCAATGTTATTTGACTTGGTTGAATATTTAGGCTACCCTTGATAGAAACCAATGTGAATTAGCATGGGCAGAGTCTCTGTTTGATCAAATGACAGTTTTCTCTTGTCCCTTTGGTAGATATCTTGATATTTTGGACAACTTATTACAATGGACATTGAATTTCATAGCTCAAGCACTCTCTCTATTTCACTGCTGAACAATAGAGCAAGTCCTTTTACGCTCCTCGGTGATAAATAAAAATTCTTCAAGCATTGGCTGTAAAGGATTGGAGAAAAAAATCACCTTGTTACACTTCTTACATAACCATACTCAGAGTAAAACCACATAAGCAACTTATGTTAGGCAAAATGCAAATTGATTATTCTTCTGATTGAATCATATTTTGCTTGCTAGATGATTTCCTGGTCCTAATGCTCGCTTGATCATATTGCAGATTGTGGAGCGTCTTCTGTCTGTTGATGGTATAAACATCAACACGATTAATAAAGCTGGAGAGAGCCCACTTGACATTGCCGAAAAATTTGGACCTCCAGAGATGTTTACCTTACTAAGAGAGGCAGGGGCTTGCAGTTCCAAAGATCTTGGAAAGCCTCAAACAAGAGAAAAGCAACTAAAGCAGACTGTCAGTGACATAAAACATGATGTCAAGTCGCAGCTTCAACAGACTCATCAAACTGGTGTCAGAGTTCAAAAAATTGCCAAGAGGCTTAAGAAACTCCACAGAAATGGCCTGAGCAATGCAATAAATTCGGTGACAGTTGTAGCTGTTCTCATTGCGACTGTAGCCTTCGCTGCGATCTACCAAATGCCCGGACAGTATGTCACAGGACCACAGAACGAGGCCTCTCTTGGGCAAGCCGAGATTGCCGGGAAGATCGCATTCATGGTCTTCTTCACGTTTGACAGTGTGGCATTGTTTATCTCCTTGGCTGTTGTCGTGGTTCAGACATCAGTGGTTGTGATTGAGCAAAAGGCTAAAAAGCAGTTGATGTTTGTGATCAACAAACTAATGTGGCTCGCTTGTCTCTGTATTTCAGTTGCCTTCATTTCTTTGTCTTACGTCGTGGTGGGTCCACATGCAAGGTGGTTAGCCATCTGGGCTACTGTCATTGGTGCGACAATAATGCTAGCTACAATCGGCTCCATGGGTTACTGTGTAATCATGCATAGGTTAGAAGATTCCCGGCTTAGAGATATAAGAAAGGCAGAGAGTCGGTCCCATTCGTTGTCTATGTCAGCGGCGGTAACATCGGATCCGGAGATTTTGAGTGGTGAATATAAAAGGGTTTATGTGCTCTGAGCTTCAAAGCTCAACTGAATAACTAGAGGAAGCAGAAAGTGAAAATGAAGACTTTATGAACTTACATTTCTGCGCATGACTTCATTCCTACCATGCAGAAGGATCATTGAAACAAGCGTTGAGCCCTCTGGTTTTTAGCGATCCATTGGAAAAGGTATCTGGGTAACTGTGATAAGTTTGAGAAGGTCATCTTGATACAGAAAAGGGTGGGTGAAGCTTGCATATTGGTAATGTGATTTATCTTAATATTTAGACATCATGCTTTGGAATAATCTCTCATGGCAGAACTGAACTCTTCTTTATTGTCATGGCTGTCTTGTATGTGAAGAGTGTAATGCATTAATGATAATATTTGTGATGTATGATGCCAACAGTGTATAGGATTTTTACCCACCCTGTCTCTCTCTCTCTCTCTCTTGCATGTACATCTAAAATAAAAGATGACAGATGGGTACAAGAAACTATCAGAATGTCGCATTTAAAGAAAGGTTAGAGCACTTTCCATCTACTATACTCAATATTATAACAACCATTTTTATAATTGAAGTTTAGGTTATCAAATCATACGACGATCATTTTATCACTGCACTAAAACTCATTATCAAATGCATATACATGTATCCCAATTAAGGCATGCCGGACAAATCACCGATTTGAAGGTGCTTGTAGGTTTGGACCAGCCAAGACCTCCAGACTCTGAGAAATGGAGAGGGAGAATGGAATTCTCAAACATATAAAACTGGTTGACGCTCACGAAAGTATGTGATTCATTTGACTTGGCTAACCATGCAAACAATAACGACGTGTAGACATAGTATGATCTGATCACACATATTACTGTACAAATCCAAATAGCAAACTTTGTAAACAGAAACAAAAATAAAAAAAATTCAAACTGTAAATGTAAATGTAAATGCCACAATTTTGTGCCACTTATAAAATATGTTTCAACTTTTTCTTTTGCTCATAAAATGGGCAGCAACCAATAATGTGACACCAGACCCTTATCAAATCAAACCCATGCCATGCGGAAGCCTAATATCCCAAGTATTATGCTCTGATAACAATGATGCGGTGACCCGAACTAGCCTAAATATGCTGCTCGACCACACACCACCAAAAGAAAAAAAAATCTCATCAAAATATCAACATTATCATGCTATAAATGATATGTAAGACTACTTGATGGATAACGGTACCCAAGGCCCATTGGCGAGATCCATTTTCCAATAGTTGGACCTTGCCATTGTAGAGATCCGGTGGGCCCAAGAGGTCCAGGCGCTAGGATCTACTCAAACAGCGCAATGGATTTAAAGTCCACTCGAGCCCATAGACTCAAGATGGGTTGCGGACGTCACCATGCATGCAAAGGCGGCACGCCATGGGATTTGATGGCCAAACCTGTCAGACTGTCACAAGAATGATGGCCTGCAGTACACGCCCGGTCACTCCAAATGGGATATCACGGGAGGTCATCCAGCGTGCACGCAACATCCCTGGCACAGAAGATTGGACTGGTGGAGTTGGTGGCCAACTTCCTGAACACGCCAGCGCCACGTGGACAACCCTCAAAGGATAATTCAACCATTATAAATATATTAACTATACACCTAACAAAGGATCTTAACATTCACTCTATCCTAACTATTATAGAGAGAGAAATAAGAGCGGGAAAAACTCGAGCGCGCTTTGTAACCTCCTTGTAATCTCTAACGGCATAGTAAAGCTAGTTCTCAGACTAAAGTCCCGTAGTTTTTCCTTCTTATTTATGGGAAGATTTTTCACGTAAAATCTCGTATGTCATCGCCCACTCCTCTGTCTTACCTCCCAAATTATACCCACTAATTTAAAAAGACAATTAGATTATCTGTGTGTTGCACAGATTCCATTCAAATGTATCCAGAGGCTCCGAGCGGTCATTTGGATCTTTGTCTATATATGACTGGAATTCGATGACAAAATATTGGTGTCGTCCGTGAAAAATGACAGGAAGTCAGTTTTTCACGTTTTCCATAGAGCATTCGGGAACCTTCCAACACCCTTTTAGAAGTCCAGCATGGTAAATATTAAGGCAGAAGCAAGTGCACCTGTCAGGAAAGCGGCTTCGTGTGATAATGGTCTCGCTCCCTGTGTCAGGATAGAAGACAATCCTGATCTGGTCGTACGAGCTTTGGCTGCTAGGATGGACGACATGCCCAAAGCTTTCTTGACCCTTTGCTCTAAAATGGACTAGCGAATGAAAGGAGCGCCTTCCAAGGCTTCCCAGACAGCGACGTCCCAAAACATGTACAAGGGGAAGAAACATCCGAGCAAGCAAGCCAGCCAACGTGAAGCCCCAAGGATCCAAGTTGCCTCAAGTAGCAAAGTCCCTCAGAGACTTGAAGGTTACTTAGATCCTCAGGTTCAAGAAGAATGCCCTGAGAGGCGTAACCCGCGTTATGTCCGTAGCATTCAAGAACATGCTGTTCAGGATGCATTTAGAATGCACTTATCTGACGCTCATGCCCCAATTGTTTATATAAGAAAATTTTGGTCCTAAGTCCATTATTTTGCAAAGGAAAATAAAGCGAGATGAGAGAAAGGTAAGACAGAAGAAGAGAAAGGAAAATCAAGGCAATTTTAAAGCTTATTCACGCCGATCTACTAGATCAAAAGTTAAAAATAAGTATATCTAAACCTATTCTTTATTCTATTTTTAAAAGTATTTGATTTTATTTACGATTCATGTTTAACTGTGCATGCGCGTTATCATTTATACATTTATTTCAAATATTATTACATGCGTGTGATTTTTGTTAGAAGTCTTAAATTATTATTAAGTTTTATCCAATANTGATTTGAATTGTGATATTTGAACAATTTGACATATTATATTTTATGCATATTTACGATTTCATATTCTTTCCTCTATTTTTCTAAACGTATATATTTATATACCATATATATTTGTTAAGTTTTAAGCTTACGATTTATGATAAATTTTAATCCTTTCAAATTAATGGGTTGTAAATACTTGGAAGACATGAATGGGGATTAGTTGTATCTGTGTTTGTATCTTAAGAAACGTTTGGGTTTTATGTATTGGATAATAACATATTTTGATAATTTATTTTGGAATGATTATTTCAGATGGATCTTTGGTATTACATTACATTTTGATATCTTGGCCAGATAATTTTTTCTTATAGAATATTTGGGTTTGAGCAAGTTATATATTATTTGAAAACCAAATGAAATTTAATTCGATCAAATCTTATATCCACTGCTAATTGTAGTTTATGATGCGTTTTGATGTTAGCATGAAATGAGGTCAACCTCACATACTACTATTTGAATTTAATTATTCATAGATAATAAATATTGTTGGGTCCCATCATACGGGCCCATAAAACACGGCCCAGAGGAAGGCCCAAGGCAAAAAAGCGGGAAATGCTTTCTCCTCTGCTCATAAAAGGACAAAGGGGGGGCACGTTTCTCGATCCTCTGGAGACTGGCATCTCCAGGCTGGCCTCTGCCATGCGCAGAGGCAGGACAGCCCACTCATCATCTCTCCCTCTCTTTGACCTCGCCGGAAAAGGGGGCAAAAGGGGAAAACGGGGTAACAAGATTCAGCCGGCGACGTCACCAGGCAAACCACGGAGCTCTCTCCGTGGGAGCCCCAAAGCTCCCTCACTGTTGCCGCTTCCATAAGCATAAGGCGCAGTGCTTCCCGCCGTCGACACTCCATGATTTCCTCTCAGAACGGCGCTAATCGGAGCTCAAAGCTCACTGCCCATGGAAATCGGCACCGCTCCGCCGTTCCCGACACAGATGAAGCACTGGACGGTCCCGGCGATCAAATCTTACATTTCCCCTTTCTCAATCTGTAACCAGGATCCTTGAATCCCCTCCCATGGCGTTCGTCTGCTCAATCTGAGCCACAGCCAATGCCGGACCTGGGTTCCTCCGAGAATAGCACTTAGTCGTTCCTCCCGAACCATGGCAGAAACGAAGCCAAGTCCCCAGCAGTGGCGGTCCTTCTTCCTCCTGTTCTCATCAAGAACAGGGCAGGAAGCTTCCCCAAAACGGCAACCAGATCTGTCTCCAAATCACGCCCAGAGCTCCTCACGGCGGCAAAGACCAACTGCGTTCCTTAACGGGGAATGCATGGCTTTCAGCAGAACATGGAGCGAATCCTCGCTCCTGCCATGGCATCTGGTTTCCGTCCTCAGAATCCGGCCAAATGAGACCGCCCAGTCACCCACTGGAAGCTCCCAGTGATTACTGACGTCCTCGTCCAAATCTGGTATCGTAGAGCCCTCCAAGAACGTAGCCCAGATGCATCAACGGCGAGGTCAGGGAAGCCTCTCGAATGGCGCTCAATACTCTCGGGCAGAAGAGACGCACGGCACCTCAAGAAGCCGCCTAGGAACAGAATAGACCGAGCGGTCATTCCACGCCCTCTGCCCGAAAAATACCGGGCAGGATAGTACGGCCCCCCTTTGTTGACCCGCCTGGTCATGGGGCTCAACGGCCCACTCGGGCAGTGCGGTCCAACGGGCCCAGCGGGCCCCGCACTCGTCCTAGCGTATTCCGGGTAATATCTCCAAATATTACCCGAGGCCCACAAACACCTAAAAGCTACCCTCCGCGGGCGTGCCTATAAGCCGCCCTCTGCCGGGCGCATCCATGGAGCTCACGCCTCCGTCCACATCCCTCTCGCACTCCCCTCATTCTCGCTTCTTACGCATGCATTTCTCCGTTTATTTCGGAAGATATCTAACTTGAGCGTCGGAGTGCCGACGGGGGACCAAAACCCCCCGTCGGCCTCTAACCTCTCGTTTCTTGTTTGTGTTGTGCAGGTCCAGATTCATAGATACGGAGACTGGATCCTTCTCCCGACGCCGTCACGTGCTAGGGAATCCGAAGGCTCTCTAATCCGTACGACAACCGTGGAACCTGAACGCAACAAATATTATTAATATTATTATTTTACTTACTCATATCAGAATCATGACACCACCATTGGCTGTATATTTACCATGATGTATTCAACATCCATCATATGCAAATACGCTTACACTCTTCCCAAATGTTGCACCCATGGCATGACCACACCACCTCCAATAACCTTGGCATGATATCTCAAATATCAAACTATATTATGGTTACAATATTATAAGAATTACACCTCAAAATCCATCAACATTAACCACCGGAATAGATCTAGTATCATAAATGCGTAGGTTATCCTAAGGTCTCATAGACTCTTATTCACCTCAATACTTTGGGTTCTCATACGCTCTCTTTTATCTAGTCATGGAGTATTAATAAAGTATACTAACACGAAACAAATGATAACACCAACGGATCAAGGAAACAAGAAATATAAGAATTGATATTAGCACTAATACCCAAGTGATTACCTCTCATTGACACTCACAAAAATCCTCTAATCTTAACATCATTATGAAATCATGCTCCTTGTTCTCAAAATCTACTATTTATGCTATGTTTACGAATCTGCTACTCTAACATTAAAATAACTCCAGCGTTCAAATGACAGCCCAGCTATCTTCCAACGCCAAGCCTAAATCACCATGAAAACAAATTTCATCCTCAAATAGGTTGTTATTCTAACCACTAATGTCTTATAACAACTTATTAAATGACTATTCCTCATAAAAACTAATCGAGATCCCGTGAATCTATGAAATATCTCAAATTACTCTCTAGCATTCAAAAGCGGCCTCAACGGCATTCGAATATCAGATTAGCAATCTCTAAACACAAATTTGCGAATTAATCTAAATATAACTTGAATGCAAGACTACACTATCATTCATAAATCACATACCATATTATTGAAATATACACATTCGAACGTCACGAAATCAGCATGATGCCAATTTTAGGTAAAAAGGTGATTAATACTACATTCATCAAAGACGTCTACCACCTAGACTAATTATCCAACGTGATCTTAGTCAAGAAAAATAATAAAAAGTGGAGGACGTGCGTCGACTTTATTGATATCAACAAGGCATGTCCCAAAGATAGCTTTCCGCTAAAGAGAATTTCCACTACAGAAGATCAACCTGCTGGTGGATTCAAAGTCCAACCATGAAATACTACACTTCAAGGACGCCTATTCGGAGAACAATCGGATCCGAATGAGCCAAACAAATAAGGAGCACACGTCGTTCATAACTAACTAAGAGATATACTTAAGAAGTCATACGCTTCGAATTAAAAAATGTCAGTACCACCTACTAGTGACTGGTCAACAAAATAATCGAAACCCAAATTGGAAGGAATATGGACGTGTAAGTGGACGATATGCTTATTAAAAATAGAGCAATCGATAACCATATTCGTGATCTAAATGAGGTGTTTAATGTCCTTTGGATACACAAGATAAAACTTAATCCATCTAAGTGTGTACTCAAAGTAACCTTGAAAAAATTCTGAGCTTTACTGTCTCAAAATGAAGGATTGAAGCAAATCCAGAAAAAATAAAGACTATTATCAATATGAAGCTGCCTCCAACTATGAAAGAAATCCAGAAAGTCACTAAGAGGGTAGAAGCACTCCCCCATTTCTTGGCAGAATCAGCATAAAAACACTTACTGTTTTTCAAAACTTTGATAGGGACAAAGGCCACCGGCTTTCGGTGGACAACCGACGGTGAAGCTGCATTTCAAGGACTGAATGAGTACCTTTCAAATCCGCCACTTCTTACTTCCCCTCAAGAAGGCAATGAGCTATATTTATACCTAATGGTATTTGACACTACATTGATCTCGGTTTTGATCAGACAACTGACCAACAAACGACTTGTATATTGTGTCATCAAAGTCTTCACAAACCCGAAGACCCGTTAATATGTTACCGAAAGGATGGCCCTAACACTTGTCTATTTCATCCAAGAATTTTGCCTTTATTTCCAAACGCAAAAAAATATTATTCTAATAGGCCAACCACTTAAAAAAATTCTTACAGAGGTCGAACATGTCAAGACGATTGGTTAAATAAACTATTGAATTTGGCGGATTCGACGTGGAGTTCCGAACAAAACTGACCCAAAAAGGCCAAACTCTAGCAGACTTTATTGTTAAAACAACTATTAACTTTGAAAACTCTCGACCTTGTTGAAACCAACAGTCAATAAAAGGCTCTAGCATGGACCTTATACGTGGATAAATTTTCAAACAAGCAGCGGTGCCGACACGGTCCTGAAAACTCCTAATGGATCAGAAATAAAATATTCAATAACCATCAAATTCCCAGCAGCTAATAATATCATAAAGTATGAGACGTTGCTTATCAAACTCATATTAGCCAAAGAGTATTCAGCCAAGAACGTAATCGTCTACAGTGACTTGAAATTGATTGGCAACCATTACGAGGAAGTTTTGAGACATCCAACCCTCAACTTTCTAAGTATCTTTACAAAGTTTAAGGACTGAAAGTGACATTCAACGGTATAAAAGTGATCCACATCCTTACGGAAGAGATCAAGAAATTAGACCGACTAGCAAGGGCCGCAACGACCGAGGACCCAAAGTAATACGCACAAAAAATGCATGAAGTCTTTAAAATTTCCAACATAGACGGCCCAAAACCCAAGATGATGCAAATAGCCAATATGAAAAATTGAATGGCTCCTTACAAAAGATATTTATTCGACAACGCCCAACCAAAAAACCCAATGAGGGCCAACTGCGTAAAAAAGATAATGAACTAGTATACCATAATTGATGAAAAGTTGTACCGACGTAGATACTCAATGACCTACGATATCTCATGCCAGAAGAAGTTGACTACGTATTGGGAGAAATACACCTCGATATTTGCAAATTTCATATTGGGCGCACGAACCTAACTTTCAAACTCATGCAACAAGGTTACTACTGACCCACAATGATGCATTATTCCATAAACTTTATATGAAAATGTGAGAATTGTCTGATTCATGGGAACCTCACCCATCAATCACACACAGAGCTCCAAGCGTTGCAATCGCCTTTCGCCATTCACACAGTGAAGACTTGATATTCTCGGAACCTTGCTGGTGGCATCTAGACAATAGAAGTTCGTGATCATTGGGATTGACTATTTCACGAAGTGGGTCGAGATCGTCCCTCCGACAAGAATCACAAAATAGATGGCAACGAAGTTCATCCGTCAAAGCATTATTTGTAGGTTTAATACTCTAGAGGTTATAGTGACCGACAATAGAACTCAATTACTAACAAACGATTCACAAAAATATTGTATAAACTTGAGAATAAGACTGGTTCACACCTCTATTGCCTACCCACAAGTTAACGAACAAATAGAAGTAACCAATATTACACTACTATATGGTTTAAAAATAAAGCTTGTGCGCGGACAAACTACTATCTGTATTATAGTCCTACAAGAAGACGCCCAGAGAGTCGACCCGTGAAACGCCCTTCAGTTTGTATTATAGGACTGAGGCTGTCATTCTAGCAGAGGTTAGACTATCCAATCTCCGGGTCGAATGGTTTAATCCACTCAGGAACTCTAAGAGATTCCTAAAAAATCCTAACCTACTTGAAAAGACTCAAAACATAGTACATTTGCAAACGGCAGCCTACCACTAATGGATTGCATGAGATTATGAGAAGGCAAATACAAAGCATTGAAGTGACCAGCAAGAATGCAATGCAAACCGGAATAAACTCTCACCCAATTAACAAGGGCCTTTTCTTGTCTCAATTATTTTCCGAAACGGGATGTACAAGTTATGCACCCAAAATAGTAGGCTTGTCCCTAGGACAGGGATCGCTTCTCACTTTAAAAAATATTATCAGTAACTGTACTAATAGCCCAGGTAAAGTTAGCATGTATCATCCGGAATGTTTGAAAAATTTGTTATATATTATCAAGAAAATGATTTTTCATTTGTTCTTTTTTTATATGAATGATTGTTTGTCATTTCATAAAATTACACGACTTAGACTACCCCTAAATCAGATAGGGTCCATTCACCTACCCTCAAACCATCATTTGATGGTCAGCAAAACTCGATCATGCTATTGAGCAGCCCTAACGGGATCAAATCATAAAACTTGATCACAATACCAAGTGACTCTTATGAGGCCGAAGGTTAAAAATTTAGGAAATTTTCTTAAAACACAAATGTAAAGACCTCCAATTAAAAGAGATAGCATTGTCAGCCACTATGGTCAAAAAACTTAGATTACCCACACCAAAACTTATGATGCCCTTCGACATGTTCAAGCACCAATAACTTTGTGTGGACGATCACTTAAATTACTTTTGGAGACTAACATTGAAGGCAAAGCTAGCAGGAAGATCAGGCAGGGGCTCCCCGGGTAGAACGGCCAAATTTCCATGTGAAGCAAGGGTCGGACTTGGGATAGGCACGTCTCCTACTCCAACCTCGGGGTTGCCCATAACAGCAGACTCCGAGGGCTCACAGCCCTCATCAGGTCCGACGACCCCAGATACTTGAGTCGATGAAGAAGAAATTGGGTCTGTCCTCTCCAACAGCCTCCTTGCTTGTACTAACTGGCCAATGGTGGCTTGATCATCGTCGAAGGAGGAAAACCCGACCAAGGCCTCCTAGTGTTTAAATCCCTTCTTAGAAGGCTCACTTATGTGAAGTGGCCACTACTTTCTCCTCAACTTTTTTTTGGGGGCCGACAACACAGCAGGTGCATCTAACCCCTCCAAAAGAGGTTCCCATTTCACCTGTACGAGAAATTCGGCCAATATCCATCAATTCTTCTTATTTTTGTTAAAGGAGTCTGCCTTTTCCTTTATAAGATCTATCAACACCTTTGCCAACTCATTTTCGTATTTGAGCACCTCGATATTAAAAGATGCCCTAACTCAACCCCACTCATTGGAGAGCTCCCATTTAGAGGAAGTCACCAAAAAGAAAAACCGATCATTCCACCTTTTGGTTGACTCAAGATTTTTCCAACTCAACACAAAATCAGGACGGGAAGCAATTGAAATCTAATCTACTCAATGGTAAAAACGAAAGATTACCTTAACAATCTTGGTGTCTAACTCCAGGCCATGAATGCGTGCAAAAACGCACATAGAAACTAAGTATCGGATGACATTGGGTTGCCTTGCCACCGGAATGTGTAGAATTGTCATGATCCTATATAGCTCTGGTGCCATTGGAAAACGCAGCCCTCCTTTCAGATGAGTCTCATACACCATAATGTATCTCTTCGATGGAAAGTTCAACCCACACCAGGTAAAAGATATACCAAAGAACCCAAAATATTATACCGAAAGCGAAGGTAATCAATATTGGCCAACATAAGAACCAATTGAAAAAGATTGAGGGACTATGAAAGAAGGAGACGAAGGAGTGTAGAGACGAAGAGAATTTGTAGAGAGCAAAGAGTAACAGATTTTCAAGAGAAGTGTGGAAATGAGAAGTTTAAACAATTTAAGGTAAAAGTTTTGGGTCAAAATGACACCATGAAAAGAAAATTCAAAAAGGCACACTTCATCATAACGGGATACATGTCAGCACCCTGTAAACTGTGCAGCACGTCAATTGTCTAAGGTTAGTAATGATGACCGGTACAATTCCGAGATGACACGGGACTCAAAGAAGTTTGCATTTAACGCTACTTCTGGCAGCACAAGTGCAGTCCGTCGAACTAAAAGCCTCATCTGGATTTTTTATGAAATTCACCGGACTGAGAGTCCTCATCCTACCAACCAATGAAATCCTTCGAACTAGGAATATGGGTTCAAACAATTGACTATCCTCATATATCATACTAAACGGCTGAATTTCAAGCATTCCAACATGGAGAGTTAGCGATGAGTATAGTTCCCACCGGTCCAAGAGAAAGGTACATCAAAAATTCGACCCATAATTGAATAAGGTCCCAATCAACCCGTATAGCCCAAAGTAGACGAATGAGTCTATCATCTAGTCAAAACAGTCCACGAACCGTCAGCCAAATGTTATCCACTTATCCATTCAAATGGTTCAATGGGCAGTTAACAGAGAAATTAACCGTACTTCAATTCTATATATATCTCACCTTTTCCAATAGGATGGAGAACAGACACTGAAGAGGATAAACAAATAACAATTCCAAGATACTTTACTTTAAGCACATCTCTCTCTCCCTAAAACGCTTTCCATTAAGTGCACCCCTCTATGGATCTTTCATATAAATATTAACACTTTCATTTTGTATCCTCTTTTTTCTCTTTCAACAAAAAAGAAGACTGACTTGAACGTTAAAAAATATACTGAAACGTAAATTTCATCAATCCTTTGATCATTTATTTATTTTGTTACACGGGACTTAAATTCAAAGCATACGGAAACTGAACCTATTTCAAATCAAACGAGTAAGCAAATTTGTTTTTGGCTCTCTAATCCGTATAACAATCTAAATTCGATTTCACATCAAAGGTATTCTACTATGTTGGTTTTGAAGATAGTAGACAGTGATTTAGCACTCATGTGGGTCATAGTTAGTGGTGTAAAACTTGGGTTCTTGTTGGTGTCACTAGGTTGTCTTGTAGGCTTGTGTTGCATTCCTCTCTCACTAAGAATCTTCCTTTGCTTTTTCAAGCTCTCCTTAGGTTTCATGGATAGCAAATCTAGAGCCTTAGGCTTTTCCTTCATTAGTTGTGTAGCTATAGTTATTTTTGGCCTTTTAAGCTTACCTTCTTGACTATGTGGAGGCATAGAGCCAAGGGCCAAATAAGCCTACAACCTCAGTGTTTTCCTTAGAATTGGTTGTATTTGACTTTGGGTGAGGGTCCTCAATTTGACCATAACCTCGTCCGTAAGTAAAGCTGTATAGCTAATGTCCCACCCATCCACATCAAAAATAGATTTATGGAATGCCTTCATATTTAATTTTTAGGCTTTCTCCTTCTAGCTCAAACTGAGATAAAAGTGGTTTATTCAAATTCAGATACATTACAATTTTGCCAAACCTAAACTTGTCTAGAAGAGAGGTGCTCATATCAATCCTACTTAGTTGACTAATTAGTTTTCCTACAGCTCGCAACACATCCTTCTTGAAGAAAGGGAGTGATAGCGCTCGCGACCAAACCCAAACAATAGCTGATTTGATCTCCTCTTTGAAGGGTTTGAAATCAAGGGTCCAAAGCCTCACCCTGAGTTGGCGCTGAAATATCATCGTAGGCTCTTTAGTTAGAACCTTCGAATAGTCCTCCGTTTCATCAAACTGTATTAAGGAAAAAAATTAGATTCCATGTCAATTACCATAGACCTACTTTCAAATTTCACAAAGAAAGAATTCTATCGCACAGGGTCTTATACCCGAAGGACTGACTGTTGGGTCTAATCATTTCCTTATGGGTAACCCAACAAATTGGTTTGTCATTGGGGGATTTATGGAGAACAAATCCGAAGAACTGATTTAATGGAGATCAAATACGAAGTACTCCCTTGTGAGTCAACGTCCCGTTGACCGGAGGAGAACAGTAGACGGTTAATGGAGATCGACCTGATGATGGCCAACTACAGATTTTGATCAACAGGAGGTTGACCATCTTAGGTTTGCAGGAGTACTGCTGGATGACGGACGGACAACAGAAGACGGTCAACGGGAAGGTTGGCCGGATGGCAATAGAAGACGGTCAACGGAAGTTAACCGAATGAATGCTGAAGACGGACAATAAAAAGTTGGCCGGCTGAGTAATGGGCCTGAGAAGCTAAAGGGAAGGCCAAAATTTACCAGTTGGTATTACTGGTATAGAATCGCCTGCGAACATGGCTGAGTGCACAATAGCGTCCGAAGATATGAGCTGTTCACAGTAACGACCAAAGACATGAGATGTTCAAGGTCGTTGTCACTGCTTGGAGACCAAGGGACGCCAGAGAACTCTTGCGATGGCCAAAGGGCACAGATGGTCCGGAGACTTGACTGCAGCAACGACTAAAGATATCGTGGACAGCTGACAGCAAGTTGTAGACAGTTAGCTCTACAAAGCAGGTGACAGACCTGCAATCTGTGTACGTCGTCTGTGCAGGTCACAGGATTGTAGAATTGGTGGGCAAAGTTATTGGCAGGATTGCAAAGTTAGTGGACAAAGTTATTGACAGGTTGCAAAACAGGTGGCAGATGTTTGTCCACATGCAACCTGTCTTTTGGTTGAAGGTCTCCGGGTAGATTATTATATATATGTGCATGCTAGGCATGCTGTGCTCGGTGCGCGCAAAGCGCCATTGGAGTGACCATGGGTGAAAGAGAAATCACCATGAGCGAGCATTCGCATGGGCTTATGTAACCAGGGGTTTATGCAGCCAACCGCATGTGTGCGGAATGAAATGGCGATCACCGTTTTACCAATTCTTGTAAAATGAGAGAGCGGAGAGTACCACAGTGATGAGAGAAAAAGTAGAAGAAAGAGAGAGTAGTGAGTAAAATACAAAGTGTGATGACTTTATATTTTTATGCTCTGTTCTTCGTTTTCATCTCTAGGGCTTGTGTAGTCAAGATGGTTGCTTGTATTCTATCTCTGAATTTATGTAAACATTTTATATAGTGAATTTATTGGTAAACTTTATATCCCATGATTTTTTCCCTTTAATTGAGGAGTTTCCACATAAAAAAATATTGTGCATCTTTTGTGTTCCTTACTCCTATTAAATGGTAACTGACGATGACAAAGGGTTCGAGTATTCCGCTACTATTGAATTTGATGAATCCAGGTGTCGAACCCCAACACCGACCCTGTAGCTTAACAACAATGTAGAATTCCCAAACTTCGAATAATTTACCTTTCAATTTGTCAAACAAGGTTATTGCCAGCCATCTACTGGACAAATCCACCACGATGTCTCCTTTTGCGGAGTCATCTTCCAGATCTTCAGTTGCTTCACCTTGATCTTGATCCTTGCGCATCAATTCCCTGAAGGTCAGCTTCTTCTTTAGTTGGACTTTGTTGAAATCATCATCGTCTTCCAAGAACTCCAAGACTTCTGCGCGTTCCTGCTCAAGACCCGAGCCTTTTTGCTTCTTCCTGGTGTGCAGGGGGAAAAGGGGAATGCGAGATTCGTGGTTGCCTCCAGACGCCGTCTCCATCGCTGGGGGGAGGAGGGGAAGGTGGAGCCTATGCTAGTTATCGGCAACGAAAGGGCCAACACACTCTCAGAGCGAATTTCGTCAGGGGAGAGAGAGCTCTTCATATCGAGTATCATTTTCATCTAGTTTTCGTCTCCTTTACTCTTTGTTATCTCCTCTTCCTAATCTCACAGTTGCTCCTACTATTTCTCTCACACTGAGATGTAACAGTAAAATGGTGAAGAAACCCTAAAACGTACTAGGATTTTAAAAGAATAGAGGGGCGGCAGCTAGAGCGGGAGTTGCTTCCCTCCCAACATATCGATTTTGAATTTTGAAATATCTCGCTGAAACATTCCTCCCGACCCCGTTGTATCCCCCTTATCGGACAGTAATACAGCTTCCTAATTATACAAGATTGCTAGGGTTTCCTAAGTGTTGAGGTCGGCTAGAGCTTTCCAAATGAAACTATGATTTCTCAAATAACGCTAGCAAGGGTTTCCAAGTCATCTTTGATCAACCAGAGCCCACCTCATTATTTTTCATTTTCCCTTTATTAGAAATATAACTTAATTATCTCTAAATTATTAAAACATCATTGCCATAATACCAATTATTAACTTATCTCTATTATACCCTAATCATGATCTTAATTTCACTAATTCGGCCCATTTAATTTACCACACAATTAGATTTTTAGCTCACTAAGTCAATGTACAAATATCTACCTAGTTAATTAAATCTATAAATAAATTAGCACAAAGCCCACAAAAGAATTCAGGCCCAATTTGATGGCCCACGGAGCCCAAACCAATTAATTTTCTAAATTATTTTAATAATCCAAATAATTATTACGACAAATCACATACATCCATCGAACAATGAAATCGAAAGCATCCAGAATGTTACAAATAATGACTTCAAGAAGACAAAATTGTTCCCCTGAGGCCAAAAAAATTAAAAAATCTAATTATGTGAAGGATACTGAATGAAGCCTACATTTTAATACGAGATGATCGAGACCTTTCCATTTCCCTATAACCTTCAGTATTTACACCGAGATGCATGTGAAACAGCGCAGCAAGATGGATAAATATCCTTACTGCGCAGAATAGGGCAAGCTCGGGCCATCAGAATGCAGTGAAACAGTCTTCAAGATGTTTAGCGAGATGTCAATCTCGAGCAACCACGTCGAGGCTCTTGGTCAGCTGCTATATCTCAGAGCAGTGAATGGAATTGCTGTTGGGGCCTTTCCTAGAGGAACAGCCGTCGGTTCTCGAGTCAATACGAATTGTCTTCATTGAATAGCAGTGGCGTACACGCACTCGGTGAATCCTTCTCTCCGTTGAGGAACTGCCTCGAACAATTACTGCTAGTATCGCTTCCTTGTCTCGGGTATCTTCGGCGCACCAGTTCTGTGGGATGGCGTCTACCAAATCTCCCAATGTATGCATCTCTGTATGCCGGACGGTGACCTCCACTACTTGGTCAGGTTTGATAATGCCAGCTGCCGGTGTAACCTGCACCGACCAAGTGCACAAAGTTCGAAATATAAAATTCAAGCATGTTTTCCTGTGCATAATATTGCAACATTTTAAACAATAATGTAGCGGTGTGGTACAAGTTTTGCAAGATTTGCCAGACTTCTACGTAAGAGACCAGCTTCGTGAGGAAGCAGCCACAAGGTGGCAGCAACAAACCAATCTGATATCCCACGGCACTCTATTAGATATTTGGGAGCCAGATTTCAGTTTATAAGAACCAAAGTGGGCTGACTACTAGCAACAGAATTTGATCCCCCTTTGGCTCGGGCATGAATTAAGAAAGATGACTAAGGGGCTTGGCTGCTGAGCTCCCACTCAAGCGGGTCACAAGAAGACCAATTTGCTATGGCAAAGAATAGAGAACAATTCATAGCATGCAGGTGACAAATTGCATCTCCTCAAGTCGAGTTGCACTTGCATGTATTTCTCATGTGAATGTTAAGAATTGTCTTGCAGTGTGGCCCACAATTTTATGGGTCCAGATGAAGTTAGAATGGAGGTTGCCTTGCACAGGCTTGCTGCATACTGAATCAATTCAAACACTATTTTACCTTCTTAAGGTGGTAAACTTAAAATGAGCAAATTGGAAGCAATTTAGTTCCCAGTAGGAAGCATTACCTCTAGCCAATTGGGAAAGCCAAACGAACCTCTAGATCGAGGATTAGATGTTTCACCGCCATCATAGAGGGTGGACTGACCTTCACATATGATCTGAAAAGCAGCCATGTCTGTCCTACATTTGTTGGTGATTTGAAGAGAGGAAATCTCCTGGTTTTGGAGAATAATGCTGTCAGTGTTGACCATTGTTTCTGGTGAATCAGATAACTTCTGAAGCAAGGCATTGATTTGGTCATTGGTCTTGATGATCTTTCCATACTCTTGTCTCCTGACTGACCTATCTACACAAGATAGACGGACATAGAATTTGCATCGGACAGGTTTATGATCACTGTCAGTCACATCCATGCAAGCTTCATACCTATCAAAAAGGAGAAGGCTTGATATGGTAAACACAGGAAATGCAAGCAGCAAAGAAACGGGGGGGGAAAAATGCCATGAAACATACTGCATTATTGAGCTAACTGTAGGGCACTCTAAACTGCAATTGGATACTGGTGCAGATCGATTGTCACGGTATATTATCCTGTCACACCATGCAGGGATGCGCTTCTTCTCTCCAGAGTCATAGCCTGGAAACACATACAATACAACTTAGTTAAGTGCAATATTTTAGTGCGTTTGGGAGGTGAAAGCAGATGGAAGACTCAAAGAATATGGTCGACGTGTCCTATCAACATTCACCAAAAACCTGTCCGGTCAGATTGAACTTTCGCTAGAAACACTTCTAATTCTGAAGTAACCAATACGCTTTTATCCCATTATTAATGAAATTTACCTCCTAAACCTGGTTTGTGCCTTTCAAACTTATAAGTTGGAGGAAATCTGATGATGGCTTCACGCATTCCTTGGAAAACTTTCCCAGCTTTCATTTCTGCTCTGAGCTGATCTTTCTCTCTCAGCCAGTCAAAGCTTCTTTGGGAAACAAAATCTCTTGCTTCGTCATAAGATATTCCAAAAAGCCGATAATTAAAATCACCAAGAAATATGACCATGTCTGCCTCAGATAAATCGGGCCTCCCCTCTTCAGGACTTGCACTGACAGCCTATGGAATCAAGCACTAAAACGTGAACCCAATCGAACATGCAATGAGAAAAGAAACTGAGAATTGTGGAAACAAAATGTTAATAGCGAAAAATTGGCACACACATTTGCAGCACGAAGCACTTGAGACCCAGAAGAGACTCCAGCTGCAAGAGAGAGGACCAATGGCAAACCAGAAGAATAAAGAAGCCAAAAGAAATATGTTGACAAAGAAACAGAGCAAGACAAAATCAGAAATGGCACCATACCAGCAGCAACGTTAAGAAGGTTAGACTGACGAGTGAATACCATTGTTCGATATATGTGGTCAAAATCAGCATTGCGACGATTGACAGCTTCCAAATGTGCAGCTAAGTGACAGTTCACAAAACACATTATTCTATCATGGACTCTCAACCTCAAGCCTACCCCTCCCTGCACAGGACAAAAATTGCAGCAAACAGCAGCAACACCAAGGTAAATGAAACTGATAAATCAAATATAGAAAATAAAAACAAGAACTGATTTTGGATATCTTCTCCTAAGGATTTTTTATGATTAACTTGGTAGTATTTTAGAGTCAATACAGAATAATTCCACTAGAGTATAGCAGAAGAATAACAAAGTTCTTTTCTTCTTTTTTCTATAACAAAAAGGGTAATATGAGGAAAATAAAATAAACAGAAAATTCAACTTATTTGGCCTTCCATTTGCATGCAAAGATGCCAACATACATAACCATTAAGGCTCATAACACTAAAAGGATCACTTACTTCAAATTTAGGTGTTTTATAGGATACATATTAGTTTCTGATCACCACCCTAAAGCATAGAACTTAGCTCCATTGACAAAGTTGGCATAATGAAAAGCAACGGATCACCATATCAGGTAATTGCAGCCACTACTTGATGCAGTAGAGCAACACAACATGAGTTTTGTCCTGTCAGTTCATATCAAGAATATAGCTTTGCCTTTTCATGCAGTTCATCACTTTTCTCAATCAACATTAAGCATGGGATCTTTTGTCTCAATTAAGAAGGTTCGTCAAAAAAAAACAAATTCAAAATCACACTCAATTCATTTTTCAAATCCTTCCGCAGCGGCACAAGCCCTTCCCGCGTGCCATAAATGACCTACAAATAGGAAGAATCTTAGAACAAAGTAAGAAGTAGCTAACTAACTTCTAAGAGAAATATAGTTGACAGCATTGGTCTCAAGTACAATGAAGTACCACATAAATTGATATATGGGAATTTAAATCCATCGAATCACCCATGTTATGATCTTTTACATCCTAGGTCTTCTCGTTCCGTCATCTGGCTTATGGTCTTCATGTAAAATTTAGAACAAATGACTCCAAAACATTCCATCAACACTTCCACATATATATTATAGGTAACATGAGAAACATCTATATTTTTTCTCGGAAAATCTTTAGAATTCTTATTACTTAGCTTTTAATTCGTCTATGACCATCAAATAAAATGTGAATAACATGTCCTCCTCTTTGAAATAAGAGGCACTTCCAGTTATGTCGATGCTTATAACAATTTTGTCTTCTCCACATTACAATAGTTAACAGCCTGAAACTATTGCTTGGATCTAGAACCAACATGTTGATGCTCACAACTTCAATAACCATATTGATGATTTGGAGGAGATATCTTGAAAAATATTTAGTACCTAATTCAGTCAAGTTCCCATCATCTTCATTAGCTGAGGGATATGCATTTCATTGTGCTCGCTTTTCAATTTATGAAGCATGGTTAAGCAATCCTACTCATATTAGACCTAGTGCTCCACTATTTGGCCAATAGTGGGCCAAGAAATATTGATTGGTGACATAGGTGGATGTTTTTGAGAAATACAAATAATCTCTGATTTTTTCAAATTTGGTGAGGATTTAGAATAATTAGCCTTCAATTTTCTATCATAAAGAATTCGTGTGTTTGGGAGATTCAATAAAAAGAACCAAGATTTCATCATGGTAGCAATTTTAGAGAGACATGAAAGCGAAAAACCATGAGGTAGCTTCTGTAATTGATTTTCATGATCCAGCATGTAAAAAACTAAAACTTTATTCTCAACTCTACGCAATTTTTTTTTTTTTTGAAAACCTTTCATTTGATTCTCTTTGAGAGAAATTTTATTTTTCCAAAATGTATCCTAATTTTTGGCCAAATTAAGCTTATGATAACCAATTTAACCTTGAATCAAAAAGTTATATACCTTAGTTATATTTCATCAGGGTTCATAGCTATTCTTCTTACTATAGGACATTTACCTAGCCAGCACTTAGATCTTACTCTACCCAAGCTTTTTTGGTTCATTCCAACATTTCCCACTTGTCCAACTTTTGTTGAACAGTTTTTGGATATCAAATAAGCCACCCTAGAAGGTAATTTTAATGTAGCTGATTTTTCCTCTTTTTTGGTCCCAAATCTTTAGGGTTTCTTTTTTCAATAAGTATTGGTTACATTCTCTATTTATTTGTACCAATAACCAATTTATGGATAAGTGCTATACGGAAGGTCAATCTAACTTTAAACTTACGTGCTTATGACTTCATTTCACGCACAATAATTTTATATGCTTATCATGAATCTGCACTCCTTAGGATCGATAATCCTTTTGGATCTTATTAACTAAATAGATATGATATTTTATTATGATACTTGTTATTAGAATGATANGTTGGTGATATTTTAATCTACATATTATGAATTTTAAAATATTTTATATTTATAGTTATTTTGTATATATCTATGAATGTTTAAAGCAAAATAATTAAAAATAAAAAATATTCATGTCTCAATTTTAACTGATCCAAATTAGATTATGAACATGTCCGACTTGGTCTGACTAAGCTATCACAAATTTTCATCTAAACCAGACCTGTGTTTAACCCAAATTTGACTTTGATTAGGTCTAATTTGGAGCAAGAATAAATAAAGAAAATATCTTAGAATAGTTATTCATTCATAACCAAGAATAAAAAAAAAATATCAAGGGGGAGCTGGTTTTTTTATTCCTTATTATGAAGGAATAACAATTTATTTTGAAATTATTATTTCTACCATCGAAGCAATCAAACAGTAGAATAGTAATTCCATAATGAATACAATAAGAATGAAAAATTTATTCCAACCTACCAAACGGGCCATTAGACTTCTATAATTCTCCTACATTCCCACAATAAAGGGATAATTATTCTCTCACATTACTATAGTTCATACAGGAAATGAACAAAATTTAGGCCTTTTTTTGGCATGGGGGGAGGGGGGGAGTGTTTAAGTGGACAATCACATGGGCAGTCCAAACATAAGAGAGGTGCTCCTCATAGAACAAAGTAGACGGAAAACAAGGAATTACATTATACCATTTTCTGCTTTTGTGAAAAGTAATTTCATTTAAAAAAGTATTTCATTCACTACAAGATCATGAAATAGTCAAACTTATTATCAGATACTTCCCTTACGAAGCTTATAGATCACCTACGCCACAAAGGGCATATTTTAATGAACTAAAAATTATCTTCTTTCATTCTTTGAGAAAAGGGCATATGTTACTCAAGGAACTTGAAATGGTACTATCATTAGATAGAATAGGAGACAAAATATAATGTCTAGTTTGAAAGGGTTTGTTTACATGGATATTTGATTTGCACACATCATTTTAGAAAAAAAAAAAAGGATTCCACCATATCACGTTGATTAATAAGAGATCTATAGCAACATTCACTTTAGCCTTTTATAGACAACTGAAATAAAGAATAGTAAAAGAGAACCACATGCCTTGTTACCAATTGTACGTCCCAAACCACAAGCAACCGCAGCAACGTCAAGGTCCCCAACATGCGTCCTAAGATTCTTTCTTACCCTAAAGGAACATGATATTATACTTCAGATGTTACAGATAATACCAAATCAATGACACCTCTGGTCAAGGCAACAAAAAATATTCAACCAGATAGACTGGAGGAGGATTTGAGACACTAAATCAACATTTTAACAGGTTTAAACAGACCAACATGGTAATTACTGAAACTTACCAAATAGAAATGAGCAAGCCTGCCAGCTGCCTTGAACCAACACGTTCAAAACTTGAAACTTCGTCTATAGCCTTTCCAATAGCATCCTGCCACCATTGACCAATGGCACTCCCTTCAAGCCCAACCTAGAATAGGCAAAAGGGAAGTAAATAACCCATGCAAAGATACTTGGAAAAGTATTGATACACTAGGAAAAGAATAAATCCATCATTTTCTTCAGTTTAAGCCTAAATATCCAGTACCTTGATTTTGTTTCAAGGGAACTATCCCTCAATTTTGATTTTCAAATGAGACTATTTTGGGCTGATTATAGAGTCAAAACAGTTTATGGAACAATAGGATTACTTGATACCTCAGTAAAAGATATGAGGATGGGTGTAAGATGTTACACTCAATTTCAGGAATAGAGGAGGAAATTGAGTGGTAAAAAAATAAGGAGAGTTAAAAACCAGAGGGTGTTTGGCACATTGGGCCTAAGGAGTGATATGAAATGGAACACAGCAGCTGCAACTATGCTGTTCTGGAATGTAGCCCCAAAATCTGATTCTTTATGGGTAAAGTGGCTGCGTAAACACTATAGAAGACATTCTACACGGGACGCAGAGCTAAAGCTTAATGATTCCTGGATACACAAGATGATGATATCCTTGAGAGGTCATCTTTCAAAAAATGAGGCTAATATTGTAATTAGAATCCACAGACATATATAATGAAAAATAGAGCATCTCTAGAGCTTTTGAAGTACTGAAAGTGCAGAGGCAGCTGGGCTAAACATGCAACAGCAGCTTGGCTTGCTGCTCAAAAAACTCCCATCCCAAGAAAGATTGATGATATTGAAGATACTAGTGAAAATTTGTGTGTTGTGTAAGGGCAATTCCAAAACTCTGGAGGATCTATTCTTTCAGCACTCCTGAATCAAGGTTTGGTCAGAGAGTTGTTGGGGTGGATGGGAGAGCAGACACAACGTCCTGAACTGTTAACAGAAGTGCAAAGGCTGAGTAATAAAAGGGAAAGAGATTGCTTTGCTGTCATTAATAAGGACTGTTTACAGCCACTGTTCTTCATCTGTTAGTACTTGGTAAAAATGAATACTAGGATCTTCAATCCAAGTCTAGAGTTGTATGTCATGGATGGCTAAAAAGTTTAGAAATTATATACCACACAGACATGACACACAGACAAAGAGCGCCTGCATGTACAACTTAGATTTACAAAGATATATATATAGGGTAGATAATTGTCTAGGAGACTCTACAATGTTCTAAAGCTGTCTAGAAAACTATAGAAAAAGGGGGGCTACATGTACTTTAAAATGTTCTTGAGTAGAAATGATATAATAGATTCTAAAATGTTATTGATGGGGATACTTATGAAAAATATTCTAGAAGCTGAATGCTAACCATCCATAATGAAGGATAAAGGGATGACCCTAGCCATTAATTAACAATGTGACATTCTTATATAAAAGGATAAACTTTTCCCATTTGGGACAAGTTCAAGGAGTAAGAGAACAAGCAATTCAAGTAAAACCAAGTGAGATGAAGACAAGAGGTAGAGTGTAACCGATGGGGTAACTAATCTCAAAGAGTTTGAGAGGTAACTTTCAAGGTGAGTTTAAAGGAGTTAAATGGGCCGTGTTACTCACGGTACGACATAGTCCAGTAGACCATAGGTGGCCCCAAGTACAACCAATAGTGAATAGTATTGGACCGTGTATAATATAGCCTAACACTTCGGACATGCTAAGTCAAAGAATAGATAGCCCGTTGGCATGACCTGAATTTTTTCAATGTTTAACAGTCATTTGACAAGGAATTTTTGAAAAATAAGTGAGTTACTATTAGGTACATTTTTTTACTTTTATAAATTGTAATATTAAAAATATTCGACAAAATAAATAAAATATGATATATTTTTTTACAATATTTTGTATAATTTTATTCTTTAAAAATTTTTTATTTTTATATCAGGGTGCTGCCTAGCACGTCATGGCTCGTAAACACACTTAGCTCAGCATAGGCGGGTCACACCATGTTGGGTTGAGACATATGTTCCGTGCCGTGTAGGCACAGCAAGTTACAAGCAAGCAACCCATTTAACACCTTTAAATGAGCTTGTAGAAATAAATGTCGGAAAGGTGCTCCATACTCTTGTACTTAACTTTTATAGTAAAGAATGTTTCTTCTAAAAGTTTTACATCCCTGCACACTTTGAGATGAAAATATTGAAAAAGGCTCACTTGTTTGACATTACACAGGATGTGCTAAGCAAGTGTCATAGACAAAAAAATCATTGCATACATTTCCATATACTAACTAAAGCATTACGTTTGTCTGGTGAAGATCATATTCATTCAAGTAACGTGGGCCGGTGACCGACAGAAATTGTCATCACATGATATGTGGAATAGATTCTGATAGCTATAAAGCATATAGTGCTTATTAAAGCATATGATGCTAACTTAAAATTAGCAGGAATGGCTAGCAGCTATCTACTTTAAAATACCCCTTAAGAATTATTGGATATAATGTTGATGTCTCAACCCCAATAGACGAGGTTTTTTAACCTTCGTTGGAGGCTATTTCATTGTAATATAGCCTTATAGTATAGATTGAGCTTCACAAGATGACAGGGATGTGATGTGACCGGAGGTTGGAGCAATAAAATTACCTTACTTGCCCCAAAATAAGGAAAAAGGAGTCTTCTGCAGAAAAGCAAAAACTGAAAACCAGAAGATAGCATTCTTATGGATGTTTAGTCATTGACCATTGTCAAATTATATTAACCTGATTACAGCAGCCGCCACCCCCCCCCCCCCATGAGCACAAAATCAACCAACTGAACCATGTAACAAACAGTATCCGTCAAGTCCCCATTAAACTTCCAGTATACATAGCTTCTTCACTTAACTCTACTCCAATTATAGAACATAAATTGTCGCAACCTTTTGTGCTGCCTTACTGTTGACATCTTTTCCTAATTAGAGCTGTCTGGAAAATGGCACGTACCAGGGGCACCCATGGCTAGAATTTGTTTTGTGCCTGTCTAATCCCATGGTATTTTGACTAAAACTTCATTCAGCTTTAATACTAGCATTACAAATTTACAGTAGAAATGTGCAATTGTGAAACTTGAAGCAATTCTACCAAGCAAATCCTTCTCACATCATCAAGTTCCCACCTACCACAAATGCATGAAGATGCAACTAGAAAAATGACTTAACAGCAATGGCATCCCCTTCACCATCACCATTGCATGAAATATTAGGGGAAATTTTGTGATATTATCCAGTCAGAAAATCAACAGATAATTGTATAGTTCAGATTTGCCAAATTAAATAATGTTTATAGCAACTTCACAGTGAATTATTTCAGCAATGGTCAGAAAGCTTCAGACACCACTCTTCAATTGGTCCAGGAAGTTTACGTCAACACTTCAAGTATTCTATGAAAAGTGATCTGAAATTGTATTCGGAAAGTCAACAGAGGATGAAAAGGATCCTTACAGTTTCTTTTGCCGCAGACATTGCAAGAAAGCCAGCCCCCATCTCCACTTCTTGCAATCCAACAACGACAATCCCAACATCTGAAGCCGCAGAACCCAGCCATGACCTAAGAGATTCTGGAGAAGCTTTTTCTTGACCAACATTCCAGGTGCCAACTAAAATTTTGAAATTTTCTTGTCTTGTGTACAATAACTCTTTTGCAGCCAATTCTGAGCGCAATATATTGTCAACTGGCCCAGGGGATGAGAGGTTCCATCCACGTATGCCACCATGAGTTGCCAAGCTGAAAACATAACCAGCACCAACGGCCAATTTTACCACAGGACTATTATGAGCAACCCATCCTGCAATAAGATTTCCATCAAGATCCAACAGTTGGATCACACCACTTGCATATCCTACCCACATATGTGAACCCTGAGTACAAAAACACAAAACAGAACAAGGATGGTGATTAACATCTTGTAAGCGGTTTCCATTTCCATCCCACTTCACAAGTAAGCCATTTGAGCATCCACTCCATATAATTCCATCTGCAGTAGTCACAATGGCTTCAGTTTTCTTGTTATCCTCATTGAATGTGCCTGCCCCTCTTGTTGCGCGACGAACAGCATCTGCAGCTCCTATTATAGCATTACGTGACCGCTGAAGAAAGCCTGGTGATTTTTCCTTTTTTGATGAAGAAACAAATTTTACCTTCCCCTCATCTTCAACTGGTTGATCCTGTGCAGCAGGCATGTCAATTCGATTTTCAATTTGACCATCTATATTAAATACTTTAACAAGTTCCTTTGTACGAGCATCCCTGCAAGAAAAAACACATCTTAAAGGTAATTGAGATGCACATGAAGAAATGATTGCTCTGCAACAACTAATAAAACTCAGTTCAGATGTCAGTAAACTCGAGCAGGAACGTGGAATACAGGAAATAAAAGATAAGGGTAGTTAATCCAACAACTAATTGCATCAAAAAATCCCACGCTTGAACTAGTGGGTTCATCAGCCTCTTTATGGCTAGACAATGGACATGGTTGGCATGCAGTGGTACCTTCCATCTTCATCAATGCCAAGGGCTGACCCAGAAACCCATGCCTTGACAAGGCAAGATGAAAGCATCAGGTGAAGCTATCTTAATCCCTCATCTGATGAGAAATGGCCATGATGTGGCTGAGATGAACCTAGCCAAGATTGCCTAGATGGCAGGCAAACTGCATCTAGGAATGCCCAGAGCACTGGAAGGCTTAAAGAGAAAGGCATGCCCAAGACGTAGGCACTTAGGGCCTATATGCTCCTACTTGATGTAGTGAACTCCAAGAGTTGAACTGAAAATGATGATACTGAAATTTGATAAAACTCAGTAGAAATAAGTGGCGTTTATCATACAGGAACTATTCAAAAGCATGATGAGGTATTTAGTTACACTTTCTGTATAGCTTACATTTTGCATGATTCATGATTCAGTTACACAGCTCTTCAATCTACATTCATATAAGAGACATGTACATTTTCATCTCAATGGATTTTAAAGAAAAAGAGTTGTATTATTTGAGCAGGTAGGCAAGTAGTGAGATAAGGTTTTCAAAATAAATGCTAATACTGTCTGATAATAAGCAGATCTAATGAATACAATTATTGTTCATGTTGCAAAACAAGTTGACGATAGCTGATTTTTGTTTTAGCAGGAAACATGGTTTAGAGTTATGGTGAAGACACGGACAATTAAATTCACATAATGGATAATTCACAATATGCTAGCATGACTGCCCAAGCAAAAGCATCACGTTCCTGCCAGAAATATATAGAGGAACATATATTCTTGCAGCAGCAAGGGCCATAAGCTATTTAGAAGGGAAAATATACTCTTGCGCAATGGGAAGTTCATGGACTGACATGCCAAAAAGGTCATGGACTAGGCATGGTATTGCCACAATGAGTTCCAGTAAATCTCAGTTGGACTAGGCCCTCATGACATGACATGGTTTGGGTGTGGCCATGCTGTCATGAACTTCAAACAAAACATCACCAAAGGGCTAGGTTTGGCATTCGCACAGGCTTGTTTGCATTTGTCGAATTATGCAATATATGTTATGCATGTGAAGCACTGCAGCGAGCTAAGAATGCACAATAGACACAAGCCAGGGGAAAAATGTCAGCACAGTGGTTGTTGTAGAAGGATTTGGTTGTTGGCTACCAATAAATGCAATCACAGAAAACCAACAGTACATACATTTCAGATGCCCACCAAAGAGACAAGAAAACAGAAGAGGCAGATATTGCAGTTACAATTTACAACCCATTAAAGAGATGATTAGTCTATGGCAATGGGGCTTGCATTGCAAGATCTATGTCTTTAATTATAAGTTAGTTTTGGGATCTTGTTAAGTACAAGTTAGACCACTAACACTTTGAATCTCACAGATTATAAGCCTTGAGATGCTCTTTTGCATTCTAACTTCTTCGTGATTGCCAAGTGTGGGTACATTGTTTGTCACATTTTCACATTCATTCTTGAGAGTGATCTTTCCTATGAAGATACCAACCTATTAGGGGGACTTGAAACTATAATATCTAAGTATTTTCTCACCCAATGACAATAGGACCATGTCAGTCAACATTAAAAAGGTTAGAAACTTGCAAGTTCCACTAATATTTACCTATAAAATCGAAATGAATATCAGAACTTTTTGGATTTCCGAGTCAATGGTACACTACTAATTTGATGAGTTGCGTCACTATGTTGATTTCACTATGGAACAGGAATCAAGACAAGGCATGGTAAGTTCCTTTAGTTTTATGAGAACCACAAATAATACATTCATGTTACCATGTCTTGAATCTTTGATATTGAGGCGCTGCAATTCTTGATACATAGCCATATCGTCACAGAAAACTTGTGTCTCCATAAATCTAAAGTTGTGGCAAATACTGTTATTTGCCAAACTAGCAAAAATGAACAAACAAAGCCAAAGAAAAATGCAATTGCCACAAATTCCACATACTCTAGCAGTGAAAGGAAGATTCACTGAGAAATGAAAATCCCAAGGTATCTAAGGGAACTAGGTGTCAATAGAAGTTAATTAGCTTAAATCTGATCTCTCCATTCATTAGTAGAACTGTTCATGTGGAGGGTAAAACTTCTTTAAGAAACATGACCAAGCATTCCTTCATCTATAGCATTTTCTCAAATCTTATGTAAAAAAGAAAAACAATTAAAAAAATACAGCAGACAAATTTGTGAGTATGAAATAAGAACTGAAGCAAGAATAACTCTGAAAGACGAAAAAATGTACCACAATGAGAAAGACACAGACGCAGCACACCACACTCTGCTTCTAGAACAGTCGGTCAGCATAAGCTTCACATCTGAAGAAGTTATATTACAGATACCATTGACAGTGACTTGGCTCCTCAAGTCAATTGATGACCTTTCAACTAACAGAGCAGCCATGTGTTTTTCCTCGGGCGATAGTGAAAGAGATTTCTCTATGGCATCCCATGGCCAAATTTTAATTACACCACCCTCAAAACCAGCCCATATGTCACCTATGAAAGAAAAATGACATTTTGAACAACTGATAGAGATGAGAATGAGATATTAACAGGCAAGAGCTTTCAAACATAACTTTGGCCTTTTAGAAATCAAAATTCATGCGTTCCAACCAACCAATAACTTATTTGCTAAGTAAATATATAATGGAATGCAACAGATTGATCAATTTTTTGCCAAAATAGCATCAACAAAATTGCATCCCTTGGCAAGGAGCATAATAGTGCATCTCCACGCAAATGACAAAAAGGTGAAGAGAAAATAACATAGTTCCTGATAAACTTGCCAAAATAGGCAATCTCATTACCCTCTTCCCTATGTTGGTTGGGGGGGGGGGGGGGGGGGGCTCGCTAGGATATGCTTCATAAACCAACACAA
Organism: Nepenthes mirabilis; assembly: GCA_025585075.1. NCBI lineage: Eukaryota > Viridiplantae > Streptophyta > Magnoliopsida > Caryophyllales > Nepenthaceae > Nepenthes > Nepenthes mirabilis. The sequence continues at coordinate 25,060 of JAODPA010083046.1, read as the reverse complement.
AGATGTAATTACTCCTGCCGTAGAGTTATGCTGAGTTTAACAATTCCTTAGGCTTAAGCTGAATTCATTACTATGCAGGACTCCATTTATAAATTTCTAGCCAAAAATCAAAGAATAAAAAGGAGGTCATCTACACATATTATCCAGTCCACTTCTGCTTTTTTGTATCGTTGTGACGAGCCTTCTTCCCCTAAATGATAACCAAAAATTAACCGCAAAAGCCAGAAAAATAAAGAAAACTAAGCCACAAAAATCATGTACTGAATATCTGACTTTATTCAATTGCCCATGGAAATCAAGAAAGAAGATTCACACATATTATGGAGTTTAGTTACCTGAATCTTTGACTGAACCATAAAAAAATTTCCAATACCTTCTGTTTATGGACTAAGAACAGTATCTTGTCTTATTTGTTCACAGCCACCTTGTGGTGACCTAGGGAAAAATCATAGGTGCTAATGGAAGGTCATTGGTTTGATCCCATCAGCACTCATCTATGGAACAAGTTGGGTGCAAATATATGCTGCTCCCCAAAGATATGTACCCTAACACCCCGGATGCTTCACTTGCAATCTTTTAGCCAAAATAAAAGTTGTATTTGCAGGTTATCATATAGCAAACACCATGTATAAACCATTACTACACCATACTACTTTTAACTCAAGAAGTGAATGAAAAGAAGATAAGGAATCAAAGAATGCCCCACCTATAATTCGTGGAAATTATTTTTGCATAATGCACAGATGACACCAACTACAGAAAGACTGTCACATTTTGGGCATATTCTGTATTGCCATGCTTCAGCAAAGAAGCTGGGGAACTCAAAATGTGTCCTAAATCCAAAAATTTAACAATGAAAAGGTAAATTTCAATTGCTCCCAAGAACAGAAAGCAAGATAAGTTGATTGTATGCTTTCAATTGCTCTTCACACTGCTGCTACACTCCGTCAATTGCACCGCCCTTGATAACAGAAATTTTACAAGGAAATTTCACAATCATCAATTAATCACCCTAGATGACAAAAATTTTCCAAGGAATGTCCACAGTTAAACAATATCTTCCGGCTCCATTTAGTGCTCCCAAAATCAAATAACCTCAGAACTCAAATTAGTTACTCTCTGAACATTTTTACGAACAGTCCGTTATTCTAGTTATTTCAACATCCCTACAAGTTAAAATTAACCAATAATCAAAATAAACTCAATATAAAATCAGGCTTTCAGCACATTCTTAATGCTTCAGTAAATTGATAAATCTTTAAGGATTACATTTAATTTCAGCAGACTAACCATGTTCAAGGAGAAATTAAATTTACCATAAGATGACATAATCATTGACAAAACAGGGCACCGGTGTGCCTGCCATGTGAGACCTTCTTTGAAAAAGGCAGAATCTTCCGAAAACGTCTGATCCATCTTCCATGATCTAATCTTCCCATCCTTATGCCCAGTCCAAACCAACCTATTCCCCTCATCCACCACCAAACACATAGTAGGCGATGTGTTCCAGGACTCATAAAATGGTGCCGCATCCTCATCCCCTCTCCTAACCCGTCCTCCCAACCCATTCCCCATCTCATACGCATCCCGAATGTTCCAGAACCTCACTCCACACTCCTGCCCTGCCCACAATTGGCTGTCTGTGCACCCAATTGTCCTTAGGAATTTCCCGACTTGTGTCTCTCTCAGCGGGTGTGGCCTCAGCTCTAGGGCCGGCGGCCGGTTCGGATGCACTGCCGCTCGGCTTGGAGCTTTGAATATCCCTGTACCACTCCCATTAGCCATGAACTCTGGAAGCATCTCCCATTGGTCGATGTTGGCATCCCCATCAATCCCACCAATCAAAAGGGAATTGTCATACCTATGGCTGATTTCACTGCTGAAAATGGTGGATGCAGCAGAAGAGGATTCAGAGTAAGGATAGAAATCGTCATCAGAGAAGTCATAACAATGATAAATGTTCTTAGAGATTCGGTCCTCGTCGAGGCTGTGCTTACGCATCTGGTTACGCTTGTTGCTGCCGCTGACAGCACGGAGCTGCTGGCTGTAGCAATGCACTGCCCGGTGCAATGGAGCATTGGTTACTGTGGCTAACACGTCTCTGTCTTCATCTTCAAAGCAATCATCCATGGCTTCCCTTCGTTTCTCCTTCCAACCGATTCCCAATATTTCAATGTTATGATCTAGTTACCAATTCAGAATTTTGTTTGTCGAAGTTGCAAGGGATGAAGGGAAAAGAGGAGAGAGAGTCAAGAATGTGAAAATGGAGAAGCAGGAAGAAAGTTGAGGTGCACTGGACGTTAATGGACAAGAATGTTTTTAGCTATCTGTTTGTTAGTTGGTATTATTGATTTCTATTTTTAGACTAGCACCAGGATGTGGGCTTTGTTGGATTTGTGGGTTCCTATAAAGTTATTTTTAATTACCTGTTTCTTAACGGTTGTCACTAAAAATACTTTGTTCTTTCTCTGTTCTCTTTTCTTGGGTTGTAGTGTAATCCCTGGCCCATAAATAAAGAACAATCAAAAAAAGGGATTTAAAGAACCAAAAATTAGGATCAAACGTTGATGGGTATACCAAAAACGGGCTGACCCCAAAAAAGTCAGTGAATGCCCAAAACGACGGTCAACATTCTAACGGCCCAATTGAAAAGCAAGCACAAAGGGCAAAAAGCCCAGGGCAGTCAACGTTAGCGTTGACCGTCCCGGCGGCCAACTCACAAAGCGGGCGGTCAACTCAAATATTGACCGTCCGTCTTAAGCACGTTAGACCCAAAGGGGCTTTTCTACAGTATTGGACCTGGCTCACTCAGGCCCATGGCCCATCTGGCGGCGGGCGACGGAAATCCTCTACAAAGGCGGCCAACACGCATGCAAACGGTCAACTCGAACGTTGACCGCCTGCGCCCTGCACGTTGGGCCCTAATAAGCCCTTCTACAGTAACGGGCCTAACCCGTTTAGGCCCACAGTCACCAAAAGGCCAACAACGGCTTTCCAGGAATATTTCACGATCTCAGCTGGCACCCAAAAAGGACATTGGCAATATTGGCGCCTCCCATACAAGGAAGGCGCCAGATTTACTCCAAATCTTTGCCAACTCAGACTTTCCAACGGTAACATGCGCAGAAGGAAAGCGCCCGGTTTGGAAAGTTGTTGGCCGCCACACAAGGAAACAATCACGACTGGCTTGGCAACTGGCATCCGCTCCAGAAGGCAAGCCGGCCGACAGATCAGGAAAGCAATCACTCCTTCCAAAGAAGGAGGATCGTCCACTCAGCTACAAAAGAAGCCCTGGGTTCACTATCCAGGGCATGCTTTCATTAACGCTTCCAACACATTCGATTGCTGGCACTTTCTGCAAGACATTTGAGTGTTCTGAGAAATCTGCCTTCTCTGCCACCTTCCTTCTCTAAAACCCTAAGGCAACAGGCGTGCTCTCACGGCCGTTTACTGCCTTCCCACCTCCCAGATCCAAGAAGACCTCACGTCTCTCTTACATCTGGATCAAACACTCTTTCTCTCTCTCTCTCTCTCAATTTTAGTTTCTTTCTTACGAAGACTGTTTTACTGATTTGAGCGTCGGAGTGTTTTCGGTGGGACAATTTCTCGCAGAACATGCTGACCTCTCGTTCTGTTTAGCGGTGTGCAGGATTCGACTCAGGGAATGGAGCCGGAGCCACCACCAGAGGATCATCCGAATCTGTTCGAAGTTCGGATCCAGAGACGCATCATTGGCGCCGTCTGTGGGAACGCTTACAAAAGCCAACCACTAAATCTGCACAAACTCTCTCTCTGTCACCTTCTGGTTCTACAATGGTGAACACGAGAGCCCAAACTAGCGACCCTATTAGAGATGCTGCTAACCCCGACCAGAACCACGCTGCCGGTGCCATGGTCAACGGGGCCACAGGCGGAGTTCCATCGCCTTACTTTCAACAACTGGTGGAGCAGATGCAGGCCAACAATCGCTTGCTCCAGTTACTTTGCACGCAGAACGAGCAACGACAACAAGCGGCTCCACCAGCAACCATTCCTACTCCTGCCACCAAAAGGGGTGGCCAAAGGAAGAAGCCAGCCAAAAGGCCCACGAAAGCCGGAGACAATCCGGCTCCAACATCCTCCCGCGTTCCTAGCCAAAACGGCCCTACGGAACGCTCCGGGAGTACGTTTCCGACAGAGAGCCCAGAAAGATGAAATCCCCGATACTCTCGGGCAGAAGGCAACAACGCAGTCCAGGAGCGAGCCTCCAGGAGTGCCAGGTCCACTGGAGGCAACAGCCGACCGACTGCTGAACCCGCCGGGGACAAGACAGAGTTGAGGGATTACCTCAACTCCAAACGATCAGCAAACGTCGCTCGCGCCGATCTGCAAGTGGACAAGATCTGGAATCGTATATTCTAGGATGAGGAGCACGCCATCAACTTGGACCGATCTCCTTTCACTGCGGAGATCCTGAGCCGCCCACTACCGTCAAAGTTCAAGATGTCGTCCCTTAACTTATACGATGGGGGCAGTGATCCGGTTTACCACTTGGATCACTTCCGCACCCATCTAAGTCTACAAGGGCTAGAAGACTCAGCGATGTGCCGCTACTTCCCGCTCACGCTGAAGGGAGACACTCGAATCTGATTCTATTACCTCCCTTCAGGCACCATCGGCAGTTTCCGTGAACTCACGGATCTCTTCCTGGCTCAGTACGCCTCAAGCCGACGGGAAAAGAAACAGCCATGGCATCTCTCCCACATAAAGCAGAAGCCAGGGGAGAACCCAAGGCGTTTCCTAGATCGCTTCGTGGCAGAGGCCAGAAGGATCCCCAAGATCACAGAGGAGATGAAACTGGCTTACTTACGGTGACTTTTTCAAGCACCTTGCCCACAATAATCCTTAAACCTTCCGCGATGCGGAATCCATCACTAGGGCTTACGCTGCAGCGGAGGAGGCCAACGAGGCAAAACGCCCAGAACGGGCGGATCAGCCTCGGCCGTTCCCTGGTGAGGGGAAGAGAAAGTATAGCGACGGAGAACACTCCCGCCAGAAGCAGCGCCGGACTGGGCCCCCAGAACGCAGAGACTATGGGCCCACCAGTTTCACACCTTTGACAGACACGCGCGCCAACGTCCTTATGCAGATCCGTGGAGAAAAGTTTCTGAAGTGGCCCAAACCGCTGAAGAATGACTCTGGAAACCAGTTGAAGTACAACGACTTCCATCGTTCTGCTGGCCATTCGACTGAGGATTGCAAGACGCTGCAGAGGGAAATCGAAGATCTGATTCGCAGAGGCCACCTCACGAAGTTTGTTAAAGGCCCTGGACAGAGCTCAGAAGCAGCTGATGAAGAGGTGCAGGAGCAGACTCCACCCCGGAACAGGATTGCGACGGGGGTGGTTAACATGGTCACCACCCGACCTGCCAAGAACCCAGCGGACAGCAAGGAGCAGCAGACTAGGAGGAAGAAGCAGCGTACAGTAGACAATACAATTAGCTTCAGTGATAGTGATTCAACTCATGTAATGTTCCCCCATGCTGACCCCCTTGTCATATTAGCACTCGTTTCAGACGGCAGTTCGGACTACCAGCTGAAACGAGTCTTTATCGATAATGAAAGTTCTAAAGATTTGCTTTACTTGGATGCTTTCTTTAAGTTAAGCTTTAAAAAGAATCAACTAAAACCGGCCGAGGGCCCATTATACGGCCTTGACAACAAACCAGTGTCAGTTCAAGAGACTGTTCAATTACAAGTTACCTTAGGGACGTATCCAAAGACAGCAAGTCGCACACTTACCTTTCGAGTGGTTGACCTGTCCTCCGTTTACAACGCGATACAAGGCAGGCCGTGCCCGGCAGCGCTCGGGGCGGTCACCTCAATTCCACACCTCAAAATAAAGTTCCCGACACCTTATGGTGTAGGAGAGGTGTTGGGCGACCAAATAATCAGGCGGACATGCTACATCTCCCAGATTGCCCCTAGCGGCAGCCCTAGCATGGTGGGAGAGCTCGATCATCGAGACGAAACCACCCTGCAACAAGCGCAGTCTGGTGAAGCCACAGATCTAGTCCCACTAAACCCGAAGGAACTGGAGAAGTGTGTGCAGATTGGCGGCTCACTCACTGGCACACTGCGCACAGAACTGATTGCGTTCCTACAGCGGAACGCCGATATATTCTCGTGGACTCCCGCAGACATGCCCGGGATTTCGGCTGAGGTGATGGTCCACAAGTTGGGCATCGATCCTGGCCGGAAGCCGGTTAGGCAGAAGCGGAGGAACCACTCCACAGAGAAGCTGATCGCCATCCGAGAGGAGGTGAAAAAGCTACTGGACGCTGGGTTTATTAGAGAAGTCCAGTACCCCGATTGGCTTTTAAATGTCGTCCTGGTTAAAAAGAGCAATGGAAAATGGCGAATGTGCGTCAATTTTACCGACGTCAACAAGGCATGCCCAAAAGACAGTTTTCCCTTACCCAGGATCGACATGCTGGTTGACTCTACGGCTGGACATGAGCTGCTCAGCTTCATGGACGCTTATTCGGGTTACAACCAGATTAGAATGAGTCCGGAGGACGAGGAACATATATCGTTCATGACGGACCGAGGGACCTACTGCTACAAAGTAATGCCTTTCGGATTGAAAAACGCTGGAGCAACTTACCAGCAACTGGTCAACAAAATGTTCAAAAAACAGATTAGTCGCAACATGGAGGTCTACGTCGACGACATACTCATCAAGAGCAGAGTCACTAGCGACCACATACGTGACCTGGGAGAGTCATTTGAGGTGCACCGCCAGCACCAAATGAAACTGAATCCAGCCAAGTGTGTCTTCGGGGTGGCCTCCGGGAAGTTCTTGGGTTTCATTGTCTCCCAGAGGGGGATCGAGGCAAACCCATAAAAGATCAAGGCCCTCGCGGACATGGCTCCTCCACGGAGCGTCAAAGACGTCCAGCGATTGACCAGGCGGCAGGCAGCTTTGTCCCGCTTCCTCGCGAAGTCCGGCGACAATTACTAGCCCTTCTTTAAAGCCCTGAGAGGGACAAAATCCAACGGATTCCAGTGGAAGGCTGACTGCCAGACATCCTTCAATGAATTGAAGCAGTATCTGGCCAGCCCACCGTTGCTAGCGTCACCAAAGGGCGGAGAGGAGCTGTACCTTTACCTGGCCGTATCAGAAGTGTTCCTCAGCTCCGTCCTCGTACGCCAGGAATTCGATATCCAGCAGCCGGTCTACTATGTAAACAAAACGTTGACCAGCCCAGAAACGCGCTATCCGCGCGCTGAAAAAATGGCCCTAGCATTTATCTTCGCAGCGCGGAAACTGAGGCCATACTTTCAAGCGCATCGCATAGTGGTCCTTATTGACCAGCCGCTGAAAGGCATACTCCAGAAACCAGACGTTTCGGGACGGCTGGTAAAGTGGGCTATCGAGTTGGGTGAATTTGACATCAAATTCAGGCCCAGACCTGCCATAAAAGCGCAGGCTCTGACTAACTTCATTGTCGAGACCACGACCCCGATTCACGAGGAACAGCTCGCAGAAAATGCAGGACAGCCAGATGAAGTTCTAGAATGGACGCTCCACGTGGACGGATCGTCCACGGACGGTGGTAGCGGAGCAGGGGTGGTCCTTACGACCCCTGATGGATTTGAGGTTAAGTATTCCCTCAAACTGGACTTCCCGGCGACCAACAACGTCGCCGAGTACGAAGCCCTGCTAGTCGGCTTACGATTAGTAAAGGAATGTTCTTCCAAGAGGTTGGCGGTTTACAGCGACTCCGAGCTAATCGTCAACCAGGTTAACGGAGCTTCGAGGCAAACAATCCTTCCTTGGCCAAGTACCTGGCAAACGCAAGGGAGGCCATCCAGGACTTCGACAAGCTGACCCTGGTTCACATTCCTCGAACTGAAAACTGGAAGGCAGACCGGCTAGCTAGACCCGCTGCTACCGAGAACCCAGAACAGTACTCGAGGGACATGAGGGAGATCCTGAATACTCCCAGCATAGAAAAACAGGAGGCGATACAAATTTCTGAGACGGAAAACTAGATGACTCCCTAGCTTAGATACTTGGCTGACGGATCACTCCCAGAGGACGCCGAGAAGGGCAAGCGAATTAAAAAGACAGCCGGATGGTACACGGTAGTCGATGGGCGGCTGTATTGCCGCGGTACTCGACTCCGTACCTCTGTTGTCTATCACCCGAGGAGGCAGACTATGCGCTGAGCGAGGTTCACCTCGGGATCTGTGGATCACACGTAGGCGGGAAAAACCTGGCCTTCAAGATCATGCGGCAAGGCTATTATTGGCCCTCAATGAAAAAGGACGAGCTTGAGTTTGTGAAGAAATGTGAAAGCTGCCAGCTTCACGGCAACCTTCACCACCAGCCGTCCGCGGACCTGAAGTCACTTCAGGCTCCATGGCCCTTCGCGCAATGGGGGCTCGATATTCTCGGCCCATTTCCCATTGCCACGGGGCAGAAAAAGTTTATCATCGCGGGCATCGACTACTTCACCAAGTGGATCGAGGGAGCTCCGCTAGCGAAAATTACGGAACACAATGCGTTGGAATTTCTTCGCCAGAGCATTATCTGCAGGTTTGGCATCCCAGAGGTCGTAGTGACCGACAACGGAACCCAATTCTCGGGGAAACGCTTCACCAAGTATTGTGCCAGCCTTGGTATCAAGCTGGTCCACACTTCGGTGGCATACCTCCAAGCCAACGGGCAGGTGGAGGTCGCAAACCGTATGCTACTCCACGGGTTAAAAACTAAACTGGAGGACGCCGGGGGCTCCTGAGCTGACGAGCTCCCATTCATCCTCTGGTCTTATCGAACAACCCCCAAGGAACTAACGCGTGAGACGCCCTTCAGCCTCTGTTACGGGACTGAGGCAGTAATTTCGATCGAAATCGGGCTTCCGAGTCTCAGGATGGAGTCTTTCGACCCACAGACCAACTCCCAGAAAATCAGGGAACACTTAGACTTGTTAAAGGAAGCCCGCGACGACGCCAGAATACGGATAGCAGCCTACCAACACCGAGTTGCCCGGTACTACAATAAAAAGGTGAAAGCCCGGCAATTCGACATTGGGGACTTGGTCCTATGAGGCGTCGAGGTCATAGGCAAGTTGGCCGGCCGCAACAAGCTCTCTCCCAACTGGGAGGGACCTTTCCTTGTCTCCGCCATTTTGCGAAACGGAGCATACAAACTCCGAAACCAAGACGGGAAGTTGGTTCCACGAACGTGGAACGCGAACCACCTAAAGCGCTATTTCCAGTAGGAAACCCAGGTACGCACTCACCCACTTGTGTGCATTCATTCGCATGCTTGTTTTAATTTGGTAAAATGAGGAGTCTACTTAGCATGTAGAATTCTAGGCTTTGTGTGTATACATATGAACTGTGTTTGCCTTGCAGGTTTATCCGACCTAGACTGCCCCTAAGTCGGGAGGGTCTTCACCCTCTCATTAAACCCTGGTCATCTAGGTGGCCCAGAAGCGGTCTGAAACCCTGGTCATCTAGGTGGCCTATGAGCGGTCTGAAACCCTGGTCATCCAAGTGGCCTATGAGCGGTCTGAAACCCTGGTCATCCAGGTGGCCCATGAGCGGTCTGAAGCCTTGGTCAACCAAGTAGCCCATGAGCAGTCTGAAACCTCGGTCATCCGAGCGGCCCAATAGCGGTCGTACTAAACCTTGGTCATCCAAGTGGCCTGATAGCGGTCTAAAAACCTTAGGGGGCAAGTATAGCACACGCGACGACCACCTCTCGGGGAGTAGCAACGTCAGTCAACGACGATCGAAAGGAGAAACATTTCTTCTCCAACATTGGCTGCCTAGGTTATCACTTATACGGCGCCACCGGGCCAGTTAACACAACCGCCTGGCTATCTCAGGGCTCTCCCTCCAAATCTTCCTTACGTTGCGCTGTGCGGTTTCTCTGATTGATAAACTCCACTGGGAAGTCAGGATCGATTAACCGTGCAACGCGCCGTCCAATGTTAAGTCCCTCCAACAGTCGGGCGTGCAGTGCGCCCCTGATCTCATGGGGGCTCATCCGAGTGGCCAACTCGTTCTCTGAGGCTGCGGCTCTGTCGGAAAGGTGTTTGTGGCTCGTCTTAAGTCGATCCACCTCCTCCTTCAAGCGAACGACCTCGGCCTTCAACTCGGCATTCTCTACCTCCATGCCCGCCATGACCGCCTCAAGAGCGGTGGTCTGCTGGCAGAGCTCCCCTCCTGAGTCAGCCAGCTTGGCCTCCAACCAGGCGATCTCAGCCTCCCGGTCCGCAATGATGCGATCACGTTGCTCCACTTCCCGGGAGAAAGCTGAGATCAACCTCCTTGGCTGCACAAGACAAAAGCAAAACGTAAGTCATAAATACGATGAAGAAAGAAGTGAAAGGAGGCTATTGCGGAAATCATACCTCGTAAACTTTCCTCCAGGGCCTCACAGGCCTGGACTCCAAACCTGGCCCAGTTGGCGGTAGACCAGGAGATGACGAGCGAGGAGCACCCTCTCGCGCCGAGCACGCCGCTGCCTCATCCAAGATGCGGTCCAGAAGCTCATCATCATCATCAGCGGCGGCGGCAGACTCCTCCCTCGCAGCCTCTGGAGCAGCCGCAGCAGGCCTCTTCCCCCTGGCTGCCCCTAGAGCGGCTACTAAATGGTCAACTCTCGTCGACGGCTCCACAATGAAAACTCGCGAGCTCTCAGCCATGTCGCGAGTTGTCTCCTCCGCAGACTCCATCCAGGCAGCGCCCAGGACCACCCTCGTCGCAGGCTGAGCCAGAATGACTCCTCCAGCCTCCGCCAGCCTGTCTCCAGCAAACTTCCCAGCTCCAGCAATACTGCCGGATCCGCCGCAGATCCAGACAGCCACATAGTCAATCTGGGACGAAGACAAGGAGGGCGTCCCAGTTACCCTCTCAGCAACCTCCTCTGTGCACCTGGGGCGGATGATCACACCCCGCGAGTCCTCAGGATTAATCATCCTAACCGAAGGGCTTGGCTTTTGAACCGGCGAAGGCGGCCCCCATTGGACCTTCTTGGACTCCGCCCGGAAAACCAAGAAGTCCCTCTTGAACTCATCCGGGTTAGCCCATATGGCCTTGGTTAGCCATGCATAGGCGGCGCTCTCCGCCGGAGACGGCGTGCCAAAGCACGCCTCCGGAACCTCGCCCCAACTCCTCGCAAGAGGCCATTTCTCACTCACCTTCACGAAGAAGAACCGGTTTTTCTAGTTCTTCAACGAATCATGGATGGCTGTACTAATTTTTATTCCGATACGGGGAGTGAGCGATACCCACTCACCCCCATGGATCAATTTGAACACAACCTTAACGCCAGACATCTTGAACTTCCGGCCAAGCTTCCGAGCAAAAATACAAAGGGTGCAGAGATACCTCACGGCATTGGCGTCAAGCTGGGCGATAGGTACTTGCAGAGCCTTCATAATGGATTCCAACTCCTCCGGCAGCGGCAGGCAGAGGCCGCTCCTCATATGGGCCTCGTAGACGGTGATGTACCCCTCCGGTGGGGCAAAGGCTTTGTCATCCTTGTTGGGAATCCTCCAGGCCGTGTCCTTGGGGATGTTAAACTCAATGCACAGTACCTTAATATCGTTTTCTCTCAAAACGGAGGAGAAATCTACGACGGAAGCCATGATCGAGCAAAAAATAGGAAGGGTTTGCCTGAGGAACAAGAAGGAAGAAGACGACGGGTTGACAGCGTAAAATAATTTCAAAATACGGAAGGAAAACTTAAGCGCCAAGCATAAAACCCCTCATTAAGGGCGCTGTCAGTCCTGCCACGTGTCACCTCCTCACTTAACCCCACAAAAGAACGGATCTCTGGCGCAGAAACCCCTCATTAAGGACGCCGTCGGGATCGCCACGTGTCGCCTCCCTACTTGGCCTTATAAATGGCGGATTTCCGGTGCATTAATGGCCAGGATATCCCCCCAACCAAAGGGAGACACGTGTCGCACTCTGACAGGCAAACCGGCTAGTGGCCACGCAAGACGCTTCCGGAATTGACCAGAACGGTTAACAATTCTGGTACTCCGAAATTGATCAGGATGGTCAACAATTCTGGTACTCCGGAATTGACAAAGACGGTCGACAATTCTGATACTCCGGAATTGATCAAGACGGTCAATAATTCTGGTGCTCCAAAATTGACCAAAACGGTCAACAATTCCGACCACAATCTCTTTCACGCCTATCATGCGACTTCATGAGATCCTCAAAGGAGCCGATAAGGGGCATCCCATCATGAACATACTGGAGGCCAAAAATCTGACCGCAGCATTGGAGCTAGTGATGGGTATACCAAAAATGGGCTGGCCCCAAAAAAGTCAATGAAGGCCCAAAACAACGGTCAACATTCTAACTACCCAGTTCGAAAGCAAGCCCAAAGGCCAAAAAGCCCAGGACGGTCAACGTTAGCGTTGACCGTCCGGGCAGCCAACTCACAAAGCGGGCGGTCAACTCAAATGTTGACCGTCCGTCTTACGCACGTTAGACCCAGATGGGCTTTTCTACAATAATGGGCCTGGCTCTCTCAGGCCCATGGCCCATCTGGCGGCGGGCGACGGAAATCCTCTACAAGGGCGGCCAACACGCACGCAAACGGTCAACTCGAACGTTGACCGCCTGCGCCCTACACATTGGGCCCCAATAAGCCCTTCTACAGTAACGGGCCTGACCGATTTAGGCCCATAGTCACCAAAAGGCCAGCAACGACTTTCCAGGAATATTTCACGATCTCAGCTGACACCCAAAAAGGACATTGGCAATATTGGCGCCTCCCATACAAGGAAGGCGCCAGATTTACTCCAAATCTTTGCCAACTCAGACTTTCCAACGGTAACATGCACAGAAGGAAAGCACCCGGTTTGGAAAGTTGTTGGCCGCCACACAAGGAAACAATCACAACTGGCTTGGCAACTGGCATCCGCTCCAGAAGGCAAGCCGGCCGACAGATTAGGAAGGCAATCACTCCTTCCAAAGAAGAGGATCGTCCACTCAGCTACAAAAGAAGCCCTGGGTTCACCATCCAGGGCATGCTTTCATTAACGCTTCCAACACATTCGATTGCTGGCACTTTCTGCAAGACGTTTGAGTGTTCTGAGAAATCTGCCTTCTCTGCCACCTTCCTTCTCTAAAAACCCTAAGGTAACAGGCGTGCCCTCACGGCCGTTTACTGCCTTCCCACCTCCCAGATCCAAGAAGACCTCACGTCTCTCTTACATCTGGATCAAACACTCTTTCTCTCTCTCTCTCTCTCAATTTCAGTTTCTTTCTTACGAAGACTGTTTTACTGTCTTGAGCGTCGGAGTATTTTCGGTGGGACAATTTCCCGCCGAACACGCTGACCTCTTGTTCTATTTAGTGGTGCGCAGGATTCGACTCAAGGAACGGAGCCGGAGCCACGACCAGAGGATCATCCGAATCTGTTCGAAATTCGGATCTAGAGACGCATCAAGCGTGATAACAAAGAGTTAATTGAGGTCAAATTAGGGTCAAAACCATAGAACCATGAGCATAAAACTTGGGTGCAAAGGATGGCATGCTGAAAACTTGGTTCCGAGGTATAAAACTTAAATCTTCAATGCAAACACATGGTATGATGATATTTGCTAAGCGTGAAAGCCATGTAGACATCAGGGGGTATTGAGACTCACATTATTTACCAAATATTTTTCTATAGTGGGTCAATATACCCCACTAGAATTGGCCTAAAATCAATGATCCATGGACTCTAAGTGGGAGATAATACTCTCAGTAGGATATAATACACGATTATGCAAAAGTGGCCATTGAAGTAGTCCTTTTATGTGTTAAGAGCTCAGCATACTCATTCCATGATACTTGTATAAAATCAGGCAAAAGCAAGTTCAACGTCAGATGGTAAGACATTTCTACAAAAGAGACTTGGTGTGCAGAACTAAGCAAATCCCAACAATAATCAGCATAGTAATTGATACGACTGCAGTGAGTACATTTTCGAGGTTCACGATATCTTGAGTGAACATTGCCTTTAAAGTGACAGCCACCAATGAAAAACTACCTCTAGAGTCTCATCCTTCTATACTAGAACATCCTCCCAAGAGGAACTAAAGCAACCATGAGCAACAAATACCGAGAGATCTCCACTAGGGGAACCATCATAGTGAGTGGAGTGTTCAACGCTAAAGAATACCTTGGCAATAGAGGCAAGTTATTTCCCATCTAATAAGTCTGCACGAACTGCCTAGAAGTGAGATAGATGGAAGACCACAAAGGAACTTTAATACAACATGAATATGCTCTCCCTATTTTGTCATTGCTTTTAGATCCCATGAAAGTAGTTGATATAAATTCCTTTCTATGCAAACAGTTAGGAATTAGTCGTAGCATTCAACCACATTTTGAGATCCTTTCTCAAGGCTAAAGTACTGCTTGCAAACTACATAACCACAGGTAAATTACCTAGAATATATATATTTGAGATGTTGCTTAAATGCTTGGGCAGTCTCAAGAAAGAGTGAAGACAACCCAATACCAAGCTTTATGCTATGTAGAATAAACGCAAGAATGGCATTGTCTTCCTAATCCCACTAATCACTAGGATGAGGAGTGGAATCAACTACATCATGGGACACAGTAGTTAGTATAGGCCACCCTGATATCAAATGATGGGATAGGACTTTACCACAAAGAAACACCTCAACTGATCTCACCAAATGGGTATAATTTCTACCATTTAATTTTTCCGAGCGATTAGGACCCACAAAGTAGGACATTTCAAATTTGATGACATGAGTAGCATAAAAAACAAAGAAAAGACCAACCTGAATTTTGAACCAAAAATAAAAGGAAAAAAATCGAGGAACCCCAACCAAATGATACAAACCACTTACAACAAATGGCACATACTATGTAATTTAGCACAACCCATTACCCATTCAAAGAGCAGAGAACCGGGAGGTTCCAAAGAGAACAAAGCAAGACACAGTGTGTTGAGGGCAAAGAAAGCAGAGCTAGCCATCTCTTTAGAGACCAATATCGACATCGGCTTCACCGATGCATCCAGTGTTATTACACTACAAGGTGCATTAAGAGGTAGAGTGTCCCTGAGGTCTATGTACACGGTGCATGTGCAAACCTGACGGAAGGAAACATGTGTATAGCATTGATAGAAATATTGACTAATATGTATTGGTATCAGACATCCTGATACCGATAATATGGATATCAAGTCCCCGATATTGATTGTTTTCGATACCACAACAATATCACGACGTATTTTCTATCAGCCAACATAACCCATATATCAATCAATATGTGGTCATTATATCAGCTAATTCAGCCCTATCAGCTAACGATTTTTAGAAATATATAGAATATCAATATTTATTGTCCGATATGTTTAATACTGATATGACCGCGACTAATACCAATATCAACACCAATACCAATATTTTCATCCATAGTGTAAAAAATATTCTTGTACAGAATACCAATTATTAAGCTAATAACAAAATAAGGAACATCAAAAAAGTATCCGTGACAATAATTATAAACTCATTTCAACTAACATCATAAAATATGGTAATTTATAATCAAAGGTCACCACAAACGCACAAAAACAATAAATTTACTAACAAATTTGAAATATGTTCTAAAGACAATCGCAACAAAGACATATTTATCATCAATAAATAAAAATTTATATATTCTTATTCCTTAACTTATGGACATGAATTACTTAATCTTTACATGTCCCTAACAGTTAGAATATTCATTACTTACAAACTCTGATAGAGTAACTCTAGAGGCGCTTATCATTCAAGGTTCACACTATTGCTTAATTTAGTGTGATGTGCAACTACATTTACTCTAAAAATTTTCACTACAAAACCATTTGTCAAAAATCATCCTCCAATGCAAATTTATTATACTCATCATGGTCTTCATCTATTTTTCTAATAAGCCACTCTTTACTTTACCAAATTAATATTATAAGTAACAATTAAATATAACTGCTAATTTAAATGAAGCAATTCCTTTTTCTTTTTGAAAAAAATCTTTAAGGCATGCACCTTTAAACTCAAAAAGGCGTGCCTGTGTTGGGTTTCTAGGTCACTCCTTCTGAGTCCTATACCCCTTGACATGTCATCTAATGGTACGCTCAATGTTATGCTAGAATTCGCTCTAACAGAAACATTTTTTGAGTGGCATATGAAAGGAACATCATTGGCACATGCGCCAGTATCGGCAAAATTTCAAGGTTAGATGCGCATTTGAAAAGAGCATATGCATTGGTTCCAATAGCAGTTTCGCTCATTAATGAAAATATCAGCCAATACAATACGTAACGACTGATATGTATCAGTGTTTGGGGCTTGCGATATCATGTCAATATCGCGATATCTTTTCATATCAGCCGATATAACCTTATTAGCTTACAATTTTTTAATTTTTTCAAATTTGATTATCCGATACTAATATGTATTGTTAGATATATCCAATACCGATATGACCACGACCGATACCAATACGACCACGACCGATACCAATACCGATATTTTCATCCGTGGTTGCGCCTGATGCACGTATGAAGGGCACACGTGTGTAGAAGTTTTCTTTTTGGCATTCAAATGCCAACTTCCAATATTCAAACACCAACCACCAAACTCTTCTCTTAAAAGATGTTTTGCACTATTTTTTTTTTTATGGCGAGAATGGAGAGAGTGCAGAGAGTGGGGAGAAGTGTAAATCTTCAAAGAGAGAAACATTGAGAGAGTTACCCTATATGAGTGTAAATTTATTTAAACACTATGAGCGTTGAACAAATAGAGAAAAAGGAAGGAGAAGAGGAGAAGATTTTTTTAAAGTTCTTGGGCTTTTAATCAAATTCCTTTCTTCACTTTCTTTTGTTCTTGAATTATTATATCCACGATTTATTTAAGTTTGTGGTAAATCTAACAGTGGTTTTGAAAGGAGTTAATTGTAACCAAACTCATATTTATTTATAATAATGATTATTTTTTCCATAATTTTTCCAAAGTTAAAAAGAGTTTTCCTTTGATTGTATCATTTATTTCTTGTAAATGTGTATAATCATCTAACCCCATCATAGAATTCAATCAAAAGGGTTCAGTGGACCGTTCCTAACAACCTATTAGAATAAGCATCACCTAAGTATATTGAAGTGTCATAATTTGAGCCCTGAACCTAGGGGCACCTAGGTGCATATCAGATGCGCCTTTAACAACATTAGATGCATCACCTTGTCGAAACTAACACCGCACTGTAGTTGCAGTGCTGCATCAAGAATACATCGATGTCAAAATGGACAACAAACCAACTCTAACAACACCGGAAAAACCTTCTGGGCTACTGGTAATGGGATTTTATATGACACCTACTTCTCCTCCTCTACTATGTCTCTCTCTATCTCTCTCTCTTTATAAATGTTGCAAAAAGCAAATGAAAAAGGAAGAAAGAAAGATATGAAATTCTAGAGTTCCAAAACCATGTTGTGATTAGGGTCTCCAATCATGAATGAATTTCAGAATAGGAAGTTGCTTTCTTCCCTCCCTTTCCGATTCATCATATAGACTAGCAAATAGTACAACAAAGGAAGGATATTACAAAATAAGGAAACAGAATAATCTTCTCATTGATTTAATGCCAATCACTATCTTGCCTAATCTACTTATTTCCTAAATCCTTAACCAAATCTGGACAAAACGAGAAGGATGAAGCAGGGAGGGAGAAATGAAATAAGTGATTCAGAAAGGCAAGGGGGGGGGGGGAAGAAAAACAACTAATAGAAATTGAAGAACAAAGCTGGACAAATAAGACCGATGGAGAAGTGGAAAGGAAAAGTAAAGAAAACGGTGCACATAAAAAATTTGTGATCCAGAACTGAAAAAGTAAAAAGAAAACAACAAGAGGCATGTATCATACAAAGAAAATCATAAGAGAAAAAAATCATAAATATTGCACAGAAGTGCTTGGAACGCTGGTGAGCCCTATATTGGATTCCTCCATTTTCTCTGAACTGCTGGCTAATGAGTCAAACTAAGTCGACTCTCGTTTTCTCTTCAGGTTGTCAACTTCAAGCAAGTGAAATCTGGTCTGCTCAAATTTTCAGTATCTCTCAGTTAATTTTTTAGTAAATTGTCAACTGGACCTTGGCTTTTTAATAGATAAATAGCCCAAAACTAACATATAAGGCTGTGTATCTCAAGGAAGCCAAAGATAAGTGTTCTCCAAATCATTGTCATATAACAAGGGAGGACTTAAATGAATGTTGCTGTATCAACGATATATCAACCATATTTTCCTATCAGGGTTTCGATTTGCTAAAAAAAATGTGCTTGATATGTCAAGTACCAATACAGACCGCCCAATCGGCTAATCTTGATATGATCATGATTAATACTAATTACCACTATTTTCATCCATGGTGATACTTGGTGATACTCTAGTTGACGCAAGCTCAATCAAGACTTCACTTCAATATAGACTATTGCCAAAATTCCTTTAGTAGGAAACTTCCTCAGACTGAGAGGAAAGAAGAATCTTGCTCTATGTTTTAATGAAAATAACTTCAAATATGACTGTGGTCTACCTAAGCAAATCAAAAAATGGGCCCATGTTCTTGCTTTTCCCTTCATTGATCTTCCCATGAGGCTAACATGTTGTCACAAATATTAATCTTCCTCTTGAAAGCTACATTCCTAACAATGATTCATACTAGGATAAATTTCCTCCTGAAACTTAGAATTTCTTTTGGTATTGTCATGTGTTGCATGTCACTGCACCAACACAACCACCTAGTGAACGAAAGCCCAATCCATTGCTCCTAATTAACTTCAATATTCCAACTATAAGGGATGCTTAAGTTTAACAAGTTTAGCCATAATTTCCATAGACCAACCCAATTGATGGATTTGACTTACTTGCCTCACCAGCTCTTGTAATCCATACCATCTTTACATCAATTTGTGCCACTGATCCCTTACTAAGTCATACCTCCAAAGCTACATAGTAAATAAAGCCTTGTAGATAATCTAATGCACAAAACTCCTACCTCCATCCCCATGGAAGTACCACAGGGATAACCTTCTTCCCTGCTATCCCAAAGGAAGCCCATCTACAACATTCAACCTTTTGGTTAGGCCCATTTGATACACCAATACCATGTCTAGAATTACCAAATAGCACTTCATGCACTCGTACTACTACCAATCTTGAGCCTTTGAGATTCTTGAGTCTACTTCATTTTCTGGAAGCTTTTTTGAATAAATCTATTTCATGAATCTTGGTTATAGCTTTGATTCCATTGTCCCACCAGCATCACAAACTGTATTTAAAATTATGATATACGTACATCCAATTGATTATCTTGGTTTTCTTCAAGCCTAGAAGCAAATCAAAACTGAATTTCCATTTTGTTTGCAACTTGAACGAAATGCATACAACTATCCAAACAAAACTCAAGGACACAAAACATTTAGTTTTGACAATGAGTAGGGCTGGAGGAGAATGCTAAGAACCTATACATTGCACTAAACCATAAGGCACGAGTTCTTCATTGTGAGGTATGAAGAGATTCCTCGCATGATTATGCACAAGTAAACCTCCAGAACAAGACAACTCACAAGTTAGAGAACAAAGGAAGCCTCCTCAACATACTTGGCGTTTGATTCACTGTTATATATCAAGTGACAGAGGACTACCATACTAATCAGTAAGTCTTAGGTTGCAAGAGTCCCACCTCTCCAAGACTCCTATGTGTCTGATTATTAATTTCTACCTTTTATTTCCGTTATAGTATGTCCATGGAATGAAATATCGTGCGTCATGCAAAATATCAGCCCATATAAATTGGTGTCGATCACCCTTAATATTGATATTTTCTAATATTGTGACAAAAGTATGTATGTAAGCAATATATCTGCAGATATTTCTCTACCATGTTCCAATTTTTTAAAAAAATTTACAGTCAATATATTCGATACCAATCCATATTACTCAATATGGCCAATAGCTATACAACCACGACAAATACAGACACTGATATTTTCATCCACGAGTCCACCTTTTATCACAACAATAAAATAAATTTAAAAACTTTTAATTCACTAATGAATCTCTTGTCCTATTTAACCCACTCAAAATTAAAAAGGGCAACTTAGTATATAAAACTTCGATTATATGCGAGATTCCGCAAATGATCAGATGACTTTTTGGGACTATTGTACCAAGTCTTACCTTAAATTATGTAAGAAGATGTTTCCAAAACTCAAACCCTTTGATGTCCAAGTTACAAGGCAACAACTCTACTAGTTGTGCCAAGGCTACCCACTTATAACTAACAATGAATTATTCAGTCCACTATAAAGAAAGTAATGACGCAAATATGATTGTTAATAGGACTTAGGAACAATAGCTAGCACCCAAGTTCAAGCAATTAGAGAAAATGTAGGATAAAAGAATTCATAACAAAACTGAGGAGGCAGGGGAGCATGTATGTGCCAATGTTTAAGGCAGCTATCCTTATCCGATGATGGTAAAGATAACGGCAGATCTCATACTGATGCTCTTTGATAATACTCCATTTATTGCTCCCATAATAGACAAAATAATTACTTGATCCACTAAAATTACGTTATTTTCTCTCTTGAGAAAACTACCAAAGTAGAACCAAATGCAGAAACACTGACATATGACATTCTTCACAAGCAAATTTAAATTCCAATTGACTTAATACATTGATTCACAAAATGATACATTGAATTGCACTCCCTGCTTACCAAGCCTGGCATACGGAAATTAGGACCACCATAATCCCCAGGAATGCAGTCATGTGCCCAGACAGTTGAATAAAAGTTCAATCTTCTCAGGGAGGTTGTGATCATCTCCTCTGTTACCTCTTCTCCACATTTTACATTGACTTGAGGTAAGGCCACACTGGGTGCATTCTCTCTGGCAAACTGCATTGAGATGGGATACAGAATATAACACAATTTGGATGGCATATTGACATGGAAAACTAAAATGTAAGTAATATGACAAAGTAAATCCACAAACTACCACAACCTGCAGTATAGAAGAGAAAGAAGGAAAGAAGAAATCTTCCACAATAGTTTCTCCTTGCATCAGCAAGCTATTCCTTTCACTGGTTCAAACCACAAGCATCTCTTTCGTTCACAATATATACTATATGAACGACAATGGAGAAACCAAAAGCCTAGAGCTTAAAGCAAGTGATCACCCAACAATACGGTGCATGTTACTTATGTATGAAACACATACATATGTAACTTTCAGCATTACCACCCCTTCTGGTTTCTTTTTCCTCAAGCAAAACGGAAAGTAAATACAAGAATCCCTCATAAGCATCTCTATAGAAAGAAAATTATAGATCACATGTATTGAGGTTTAATTGACAAAAATGGCATATAGAACCATCATTTTTCACGGTTTTGACATATATAACATTTTAATTAGAGGCCAATATTGATCATGCTCCCCTCTGGAGCAAGAATGACTAGATATGGCTAGTTGTGCAATATATTTACGTTTCAGGCCCATGAAATGCGTCATAAGTTGGTCCATAGACCCAGTACTAGTTTACATATGCCAGATAACTGTGGAGTTGGGATATTCAGAATCAAGTTTGTTGGATCAAGAATTGCATTGTCTTTAATCTGAACGTATATAACACTAGCTCCCCTCTAATCGTCTGAGCCCCCAGCCTCATAGGGTTATTACTAATAGGATTCTATGTTATCAACTTCTTTAAACAAAAATGGGCTCCATTGCAAACCCTCAATTGCAAGATAGTTTTGAAAAATAAAAAAATTACAGGCTCATCAATTGTCCCACTGCACAACTAGATATGAGAAGTCAAATTTGCGTTATCTTAATAACATTTAGCTTTGCCATTTAATGTTTCTGTAACTCAAATCAAATGTGTATTTGCACATCATTAATTTGAAAATGAAATAATAATCACATTGGCAATAATTAAATGCTTATCGAAGTCCCACAATTTGCTTATTAATAACTAAATAACGTATGTAAGTTCATAAGAATTGAGTATTAATTTGCTTATACTTGACTTGTTAAATTGAAAAAATCGGTTTGAACTGGTCTTATTAATTTCATGAGAAGTGAAGTTCGAGTTGTTCAACAACCTAATCATATGTGAATTGATCAATGTGTAGCAAACTGACTATTAACAAACATCAAATTGTGGAATTGAGATATTTTAATATAAATAAATAAACACATTTTCTAAGAAAATGTGAAAATGGAAAAGTGAAAAAGGAAAATAGAACTTGAAAATATAAAACAACTAGAGTAGAGGTTCAACATCAAATGTATGCCATTTCATTGATCATACAACTCAATCTTACTCTAGAAAAATTTTATGACACTGAAGGAGCAACACAAGTTATGCCATCAGCCTAACAGTAAGAACCTAATAACCACGAACACTCTGCCAGTGCTAAAGTGCTAGTGCCCGACACATATTGGATACCAATACACCTTAACACATGTCCAAAATTTTTAATTTTTTTTTAAAATTTTGACACATTCCAACATATTTGAACATATTTTGGATACATTCTCATATGAAATTTTCAATTATATTTTT
>JAODPA010083045.1:4325-25839 GCA_025585075.1 Nepenthes mirabilis | reverse complement strand
ATAAAATTGCTTCTAATAAAGTTAAAATATAAATTAAAAGCTCGAATATTTTTAATGTAGCGGCCTCATCATCCGGCTTCGGGGGTTGGGACACAATGTCGAAGCAGAAAAAGGAACGGGATGAGTTCTGGTTCTCTGAATTTTGTGGGCTTCGAATTTCAATCAGGTTAAAATTGAAGCACAGTTCCTATAAGGTCTTCAGTTAGGTCACATTGATGTGTGTATTTTTTTTTCTTTTGGTTAGTGGATCGATGTTGCAAATCCTCAGTTTCTCAATTTTGCTTAAACCTTTCAAATAGATAGATAGATTCGATGTTACGGATTTCTATAATTTCAGCTCTTAGACACTGTAAGTGTCCATGTAGTCGTCAAATTCGCTTTGGCCAATTCAGCTACTATTTCTTCAATTCTCAATTTACTAGCTCGATTGGTTCACGGCCTCCGGTTTTCGCATTAAAAGGTTCGAATTCAGCTGCACTTGAATTTTCGTTGCACAAATGCATTTCATTGGAGAAATTTCAATCTCAAAGATTCTTTTCAGAGATTGGCTCACTCGATGAAGTCGTTGATTCAGGTAGCAATGATGTAAGGAAAGAACTAATTTTGTGTGATGTTGATCGAATCTATAAAACTATTATGGAAAATGTGGGCGGTGCTCAGCAGAATATGGAGGGTGTCCTTGATTTACTAGCCGTACCACTGACTACCGATTTGGTCGTCCAAATGCTTCAGAGGCTACGGTATGAGGAGAAGGTGGCGTTTAGGTTTTTCATGTGGGCAGGTCGTCAAGAGCATTATTTCCACGAGCATAAGGTGTATAACGATATGATTGACATATTATCTAATACAAAATACAAGGGTAAGCAGTTCAGGATAGTTTGTGATATGTTGGATTACCTGAAGAGGAACAAAAAGAAGTCGGTACCGGTTGAGGTTCTTTTGGCTATTTTGAGAAGTTATACTGAAAAGCATCTAACCCATCTTCAGAAGTTGACAAAGAAGAAAAGAATAAGGGTGAAAACGCAGCCAGAGACTAATGCCTTTAACTTGCTACTGGATGCTTTGTGCAAATGCTGTTTAGTTGAAGATGCGGAAAACATGTTCAAGAAGGTGAAGAGCAAGATTAAACCCGATGCAAATACGTATAATATATTGTTCTTTGGGTGGTGTAGGGTCAGAAACCCAACTAGAGCAATGAGGGTCTTGGAGGAAATGATAAGTGACGATTTTTCCCCTGATAATTTTACTTACAATACCGCAATTGACACCTTCTGCAAAGCAGGGATGATCGATGAGGCAGCTAAACTTTTTGAGTTCATGAAAACTCAAGGTTCGACCTTATCTTCACCTACTGCAAAAACTTACTCCATAATGATATTGGCTCTTGTCAAGAGCCATAGAATGGAGGAGTGCTTTAAAGTGGTGGATGATATGATAAAAAGTGGCTGCTTACCTGATGTTTCAACATACAATGAGTTGATTGAAGGAATGTATTTGGCTGGAAATGTGGAGGAAGCTTACAGATTCTTGGAAGAGATGGGAAATAAGGGTTATCCTCCAGATATTGTAACGTACAATTGCTTTCTCAAGGTTCTTTGTGATAATAAGACGAGTGACGAAGCACTTAGGCTTTATGGGAGAATGATTGAGGTTCGTTGTGAGCCAAGTGTGCATACTTTTAATATGCTCATTGATATGTTCTATGCCATGGAGGATCCCTGTGGAGCATTTGAGGCTTGGCATGAGATGGAAAAGAGGGGTTGTGACCGGGATATTAATACCTATTGTATTATGATTGAAGGGCTTTTTAGATGCAATAAAGTAGAAGATGCATGCTTTCTTTTGGAAGATGTTCTGAATAAGGGAATGAAATTGCCATATCGGAAGTTCGATTCGTTTCTGATGCAGCTCTCAGTAGTTGGTGACCTCCATGCAATTCATAGACTTTCAGAGCATATGAGGAAGTTCTACAATCATGCAATGGCACGACGTTTTGCTCTGAATCAAAAGCGAAAGAGCATTAGTTTAAGGGGAAGATGATCATCTGCTAACAAATTTTGTTGGCAACAGACGATGATCATGCTTACTTGGAATTTGCTAGCTCTTGCTGTTTGTAAATCCAGATAATACCCAACTCTATTGTGCACAGCCGAAGTTATTAACTCTAGGTATTTTATGTTTTTATCTTGATTTTGAGCATTTAGTGGTTGATCAATACCTAACGATTCGCTTGTGTTCAAGATAGTGCACTAGAATCAATGGAATCAAAACCCAGTATGTAATAAGACAGTAATTGAATTGTATGCAATGTGCTTTATGGAGTCAACTCTTTTACTCCTAAATATTGAAGAAGTCAATCTATAAAATAGCAAGTGAAGTTAAAAACTCAGATAAAATGCCTACCAATTCTTTTCAATATTTATCGTGCATGTACCTTCATTAAATCATTCATCTAGTCTCTTAATAATGAAATGACATTCGGACAAATATACTCGTATCGAATCCCATGTAATCAGGGATACTTCATATTACAACGATTGTTCTTAATATAGCCTGTGGCTAGGTAAGATGTACTTTCTTGCTCATGCTATCTGTCAGGAGTAATGCCAGTCTGTGTCTTTGTGGCATTACATTGCACCCCTGGTTGATGTCTATCAGTTCAATTTCCAATTAACGACTTGGTTAATATCTTTAAAGTCACAATTTTCTTTTTTTTTTCTCTTGTTTTATTGACAGGATTGGAGGATGAATTTCTTGGATTGGTATTACATGCATGCAGGATTCATTGGAGAGGTGGCAGGTCAACCTTGCATGAAGTGTTGTACAAGGTACTCACATTAGTTATCACTTTAATTTTCAGCGTGATATAGCAAAACTAACTGGGAGTGAGATGGTTGCTCTGAGCTTGATTCAAAGTGAAACGACAGCGGATTGCTTTTCATGCAAACTCATTATGTTTTTTAATAAGAGAAACACAGTATAAAATAAAATGAAATGAGGTAATAAAAAATCATATGAAAGTGTTTTTACATTTAGATAATATTAAACTAACACGAATGCTAATCCAAGGTAATAAAAAAGTGAATTAAATTGTTATTTTATTGCATTCTATAGTAGACCTTTTGCACCCTCGGTATATCAACTCAAAGGGGTATATTTACAATTTTCAACAGTTTTGCAAAATTTTTCCATACAATCAATTACTTCGCCCCTCAAAACTTTCTTATTTGTAATCCCATCCATAAAGGTCATTCATTATATAAACTCAGCATACAATAATAAAAGTCAAACTAGATACTACATAATTGAGCATAAAACTTCAAATTACATTTACCAATTGCATTGGTCTGTGCAGCTTCTTGAGATGATTTAAGATTTTTTTTTTTTGATACCAGGATGTTCATTTACAAAATAGTAGCAACTTGAATCATGATCTTCTAAAAGATAATCTAATGCACAAAGCTTCATATTATAGGACACAGATACCAAATTGTATAATTTAATCCAATAACTCTTACACGGGGATAGGTCTATAATTTGAACCCGTAATTCATGCTACAAATAATCATGGCATTGCACCGAACATGACCTTCTAACCTAGATCTTCTACACTGCTCACTCTAAAGATCAGCTTCCATAAGAGGAAAAGCAGAATATCATCTACAATTATGCTGAATAGAAGCAAATATCCATATATATATATATATATATATCCCCTTCTACGTCAATTACCATGGCAGTAAGCTTGCTTCAACATAGTGCATTGCTTTCTTCGGTGCTCTGCAGTTGTTTCAAACTCAATGCACTGCCATGAATTTCAATTCAACGTGACAAGCGGGCCTAAAGCTTTAAAAAATGAATTAGCTACGATGTTATTGGTAAGCCTAGATGAATAATCACATTTCATTTACAGAAGTTTAAAGAAGACCTAGAAGAAAATGCACAATTTCCAGATTGCCAAAATACATTCCTCACTTTGAAGTAAATAATGAAAAACAAACCCACCTTGTGATAGAAATGGAGGATGCCACAAGCAAAAACCCCTACATGCCTTGCTATATGCAGTGTGCAGGCTCGTCACGGGGCAGCAAAGTATCATCGAAGACCACTTCAAATAAGAGACAGAAAAGGGTGCTGCTCCACTGCCACGATTGAGAATCAGAAAACCTAGTGGCATGCTGCCTCCTACGTAGATGTCTTCGATCTGAACGTATGTTAAGATGAAATGGGTTCGTAGGGATATGAGAGCCAAGGGTGCTTCAAGGCCTCGGTTGCAGAAGGGCGCTTCCTTGGATTTATTTCTAACAAATAAGAAACAAAGTCTATGAAACCTTGGTCTCCCATTGGAAGCCGATGCCTTAGGGATGTCTTCTTAGGAATCAAGTATTCCAATCTGTTGGCTTCCTGATGACGACAAGAAATGCTCAACATTTAATAACGGAACAAAAATATCTAAGCAATATAATCTACTCACATTCCATTATTACGATAGACAATAATGGTTACGATTAATCTATCAATTATGGTTTTATATACTTTATTTGGGTTTTTATTAGCTATTATAAAACAAGTATAGAGAAAATAAAGAATGGGGCCCACATATAAGGCGTGTCTACCTTATTTCTTTTTGTTTATCTTCGTCCATGGTGAGGACTGCTCTTATTATTTTCTGCCCTAAACATCTCTGTTCATGTCAAGACATCTTGTCCTATTTTGATATAAGCCCTTCATCTTGTTAGTTTTCTCCATTAAAAACACGATGAATATGAGAATGCAGTCACTAGCCAACCAAATTATAGCAGATAAAATTACAGTACACCATGTCCACCTAACAGAAACTATGAAGCTGTTCATTACCATCTATTTGATTTAAGAATCAAAATTCCAGAACGACAAGTTTTAAATCTTTTCTTCTTTTGCTACCATTCTAATATACAAAGACAAGGAGATGGGAGAAAAAAGGCAATTCACAGCACAAGTCAAAAAGGCAATTCAGAGACTTTAATCTCTTTGAAGAAAAAAACTACTTTTGTAGGCTTCGGCATTTAACTAATTAATTTATGTAGAAACTACACCCACATGGCTGAAGAGAGTGGAACTACAAAAAGACCAAGTTTCAACTACCCATGGCAGTGATTTTTTTATCCTCAACCAAAATTAAAAAATGCAGGGCAAAATAGCCATCTTGAGGTTTGAGATTTTTTGCATCATCAAACTACATCTTGCAACCTAGCGCACCTGATTGCAGTAGTCTTCTAATAATGAAGGCCACCTGGTACTTCAGGAAGTTTTGTATATTATTTCTGAGTTGCTACGCTTCATTTCTTTGAAATTTTCCTAGAATACTATACCAAAGACGAAGAAATATTCTCCATGAACTCCCTCCATTCTGCCTGAACAAAACCTTGTCTCTCCCTTCTTTCTTGTGGTGCTCGACATGACAAGTAGGCTGGAACATCGTTGAATTGGTAATAGACACAAGAATGGATGGTGCCCAATTCACAGAAAGTTGGGTTGGGAGTCTCAGGCTAGAAAAAATAGCTTCAGGCAGGTCAACAAAAATTTGGAGGACTTGGTGAGAGGAAGAGGTCCTTTTCCCAGGAATCACCAGGGAGGTGGTTTCTTTTCGTCAGAAAAGATTTTGCAAAATGGTAGAAGTGAATACTGGAAGTACTGTCAGCAGAGATTTTTAACTTTAGAAATGTGTAATTAAGCAACAAATCACCAGTCTTAAATCTCACCTTTGCAGAATTCTGGATGTGTCTTCCTAGAACTTCACATATCTTCAGAGATATCACCATAGTAATCCAACCGAATGCCATCAATCTCCAAACAGCTAATGCAATCAAAATTTCTATTTATTCCATGCAAAAACTTTGTCGTATGACTACTCTCATTAAGCCACAACGCCCTCAACTTTTGCACCAAAAAACTCTTCTAATAAGCAAGTTCTCACCTTCTTCTTAGATGGCACTTCTAAATGGCAGAGAGGATCAGTTTTCTTGGATTTTTTTGGGTGTGTATACGCACAGACATGGTGTCTACATTGTTTTTTTCTTTTTTGGCCTTGGGAAGTCCAACACTGGAGAATTTGCAAAAGAGGTAATTCTTTGTCACATATATGTTTAGCATTATGCAAAAGCTCAGGGTCTAAGAATTATATTTTTTATTCCTGAAGAATGGCTCAGATGATGTGTGTACTGCATTGTTATTGAAGGAAATGAATGGGTTCAGGCAAAATCAGTAAATGAAGAGCTTTTGTCATGGAAGTGGTTTCTTAAAAAATGCCAAGAACGGGTAGGTTATGGAGTAAACTCTCTTGGCTTCCTTTTGGATAACCTCGGTGGATTGAGAAAGGTTCCTAATGAGACCATAAAATTAATTTCATGGTGGACCAGCAGGGTCGCAGCTGTCTTATTGATGCTCAGCGGGAGGAGAAAAAGTCCCCAAGGTATATACAGGGGAGGATATGATACTTTTTCTTGGTGATGGAGTTAGAGAATGCTGGCCAATTTATGGAGGTTACAATACAATGGATGGAAGAGAATGGACAATCAGATTTTAGGAGGATTTGAAATCAAAGGCTGGAATTGTAAGCAGCACCTGTTTGAAGAGTTTCAACGAAATGAGATGCATTTCCTAACAGGTGGTTCAATAAAGATAGTAAAAGAAAGATGCAGATGTAAATAACAGGCTGAAATAGAGGAAATCCATAGGAGGCAAAATCATCCTTTTTGATTTCTATTTTGAGATGAACATACGCCTGAAATACAACTTTCAAGAGATTGAGTGGGTTTCTTCAAAGGTGATGAAAAAGATGTCCTATGGCATCACAGTAGCAAAGATGGGACCACAAAAGATGAATGGCATCAACTAGTGTGGCTGTGTGAGGCATCACAAATGCATGCATAAATGTGGCTTTCCAATTCCCTTATAAAATGAGAAAGGAGAGGCCCACAGCACGATACTCTCGCATCATGGCTATGAGAAAGATCAAATGCATGTAATTTTATCCCATCATTATAGAGATACTCATTCTATGGTTTGAACTTGTGACCTTAGGTTAAAATAAATAAATCTTATCGTTGCAGCAAGGCCCTTATCCTTTGCTTTTGAAACGGAAGTTCAAAGAGTTCAGGGAGAATTTTCCAGTTTGGCAGCCACTGTAAAGGAAAGGCAATGTTAGATGGAGTTTCCTAGCAATTTGGTATAAGATCTTGAATTCATACATTCATTTGCAAATTTCAAAGGAAAGGCTTCCCACAATGTGGAAGAGCATTTAACACAACCGTTAGCAGACCAGCTTGAGTGGGATTGAGTTTGGGTAAAAGCTCATAATTCAGTTCGTCAGTGATCCTTAGGATTTTTTCCCCTTGACAATTGTTATGCAAGTGGTCGAGTGACAGCTTGGCTGAATCTCAGAGAAGAGATTACAACTGTCCTCATCATTGATTTTTGCATTGACTTATTTAAAGTTTCATTATTATTTTAAACTCCAACTACATAGACCACCTTCAGTTCTCAGCCAAAACATTGTCACTAATCACATGCAATAGAAATGTTACACATTCCTGATGCAATTTTCTATAGCTATCTGAATTATGGAAGTACTATTTTCATCATTAAGTTTGCATGACATCAAAAGGAAATATCGCCATCCATTTCAGGCAAAATAGGAGAGACGATCGCTTTTCCCTCACAAGATTTCTTTACTTCGGGTCAATACACAACAGACACTGAAGGAAGAGGTGAAAACTTACAACCACCAAATTTTCTAGGAGATAGAGATCCATTAATATCTAAGATGATTGGTCTATCTTGGTGGATTTCAAACAAAAAAAGATACAAAAATATATCACAGACCCTAATTGGGGAAATTCTGCATCGACAAAGAACAGTGGAATTGTTGATTCCACTCTTCTTTCCATGCTCATGCAGTGACTTTCTGTATGGGACTTCCTCCAGGGAAACCACTTTTTGTATTAAAAAAATGGTAAAAAAAATACTATATTTCATACATTTCTTTGATCACACTAAGTAGAATTTTCAAGATGCCACATTTTCAATTATCAAATCAAGAAAGATCAATCATCAAATGGACTCAAAGGTTGTGAATGCACCTCATTTTTTGTCACATTTTCAATTATACAAACCTAGACATCATGAAAATGATTGAATGTAAATTATGAAAACGCAACTCAAATAAAATGAAATAGAGTGGACTACCTGGTTTCTTTCATATAGCATGTGGTTCTTGGTAAAATATTTGTATGCATCTCGTCCTTTAGCAAGCATCTCTTGGTCGATGAGACCTATGATTCCAATCACTCTAGCAAGTAGAGTTGCAGGTGAATCATTTTGGAAAAGGACCTATATTGAAAGCATAGTTAGAACAGAACTGAAAAAAATTAGAAAAGACAAATATCACAACAGTATTGAGGAACCTGGCAGCCAAAATCTCAACACTCGCTATATTTCACAGGCAATGTGAATAATAATCCGAAGCAAATGACAGAAAACTTTAATCCATGTCATAAAATCAATCAGGCTGCCAAAGCAGATCCCACAACTCGGTGGGGGAGGGCGGGAGAGTAGAAAAATAATCCTTCAATTGCAGTGTCTACCACAGCAAACAAAAAATTAAAACAGATGGTCCAGTACACAGTACTCTCACATTGTGAGGTTTAGGATGAGTCATATGTACATAGCTTTACCTTTGCATGGCACAAGATTATTTCTGTAGTTTGAACCCTTGTCACACTGAAACCACCTTACTTTTACAAGTTACAATCAAGAAAAAAGGAAATTCGAAAAGACATCAATTTTTACAGGCATATCCTACTGTCAACAAATATGAAACAAAAATTTTCTGTAACACAGGGATATGAGAGGTTTCATTGGATCATGAAAATTACAGAGGCACTAAGAAAGCCAAAAGAAATTAAAGCCTAAAATCATTAACATGCAGTCACAAACAGTGTTGATTTATTCTTTCATCAATTATAAAGGTGCAACAATAAATGAAAAATCAAACAAATGGCAATGACAAAAAAGGATGGGAGGAAGCAAACAAATCTGACAAAATCCATCAAAATTTACCTCGAAATTCATTTTCAGAAAGAGTTGAATTTCTTTTGCAGTTTTCTACAGTAAGCCTACATTTTTATTGATACACCTCAACATATTACTGAGCTTATAATCCTAAACTATCTCTAAGCTGATAATGTTTTCCAGATCATTAGATCCTATTTCTGCAGAAACTATTAAGAGGATTTTCAACAATGCAACATTAACAAGGTTTTAATAACACAAGGCATATTACTCCCACGTCACATTCATAAACAGTTACAGAAGAAAATTAATAAAGAGAAATGGAGAGAGCCAAGAATGATCCCTGAATAGCGGAGACAGGCATGACTCATTGAAGCCTCCAATTCAACCAAATGACAGGTAAATTCAGCTCAGCGCTGCTGCTCTCTCTTTTCTTCATCCTCCTTTGTGAATTTGGAGGGTAAAGCCCATATTGATAAGAAATCACAGAAATTATATGCAGGTATATGTTATGTACAGAGTGGAAATTTTACTAATAAAACCTTCTAATCTATCTGTGTGATTACAGACTTCTGGATGGAACAGGTTCACATTTTTCAATGTAATCCAGGGTAGAACTAGTGCATC
This sequence comes from Nepenthes mirabilis, assembly GCA_025585075.1. Lineage (NCBI taxonomy): Eukaryota > Viridiplantae > Streptophyta > Magnoliopsida > Caryophyllales > Nepenthaceae > Nepenthes > Nepenthes mirabilis. Next base: position 16,161 of record JAODPA010083045.1, on the reverse strand, counting down.
CTCAATGAACTAATGATAAAAAGAATGCTTTAACAGGTTTTTCCCGCAGACAAAACATAGCTCCCCATACCTTATGCCCAAAACTACGTCCTAATAAGACAATTAAGAGAGTCCATAATCTCCTCAAACAATTGCTGCCACCCTCCTTCAAAAAAACCAAAAAAAAAAAAAAAACAAAAGCAATAGTAGGAAAACAAAAGGGAAAAATAAAAGGAGGAGAGATGCTTCTGGCTTTCCAATCTCAATATGTATGGCTCCTCATCTCACTTTTTTTTTTTACCATTCCTTTGGCATAAGACAGCCCACAGATCTGCATGAAGATCTGCTGGAAATGAATGATTGTGGTCATGGGAGTGAGGAAATGGACCCATGGCAAGCTCCCATTTGCCCAAAAACCTCATGAAGTCTACACACAAATGACTCAATGCCTCTGTTTCTCTAGTAAGCAAAATTTGGGTGAGGTACATGAACTATCTCAATCCATTGTCTCAAAAGTCAGTCTTTAGAAAGAGGACAAATATAAGAGTTACAAAAGCAAAGAAATCTCTCTTTCTGATTCTGGCCTAAAAAGTAAATAGAAATATATTCAAAGCATCATTCCTTCTTCGAACTGTGACATATAAATGCAAAGATATATTTTGCAGTTTTCAATTCATATGAAGAAAGAAGAGGAAAGCATAAAAAAGAAAGAAACATATGAGAACGCAGTGATATAAATAGAAATTACAAGACACTTTCATCATCAAATTCAAAGTACACCTCTGGATGGGGGCATAACCAAACAAATGAAAGGATGTTAGGTGTTCAATTTCATAGCTCCATAACGTTTGTGATGCTTCCAGATTTTGTCATAATCTGGAAGCTCATGTAAGATCTACCTCTCTTTTACTCTTTTGTAGGACCCATTCAAGCATAGACGACAGTGCTTTGAATGTCGAGACTTGAGTGTGTATAAGACCAGAAAGGTAGATTTTTTTTCCTCCCTCAGGTCTCTTTTTGGAGGCAGGGATTAAATTTAATGGAAAACAAAGTGATCTTGAAGCATCCAAAAGTGAGAACAAGTCTCACCATTCAACATGGCAAAAGGTTGGTATTTTTATTTCTCATACCTTAAAAAATTTGGGGGCCAATGTTTGGGAGATTTTCCCATGCTCTGATCAATAATCTTCCCCCTAATTTGCTTTTTCAGGGTCAGCAACAAAAAATATTAAAGCAAAAGAAATTGTAAAAGGAAAGCTATGTTTTGGGTGAATAGCTACTGTTTTCTGTTCACTTGACACAAGAATGATGCAGAAATCATTGGATTATAGTGAGGGTTTCTTGGAACAGATAGCCATCACTTTTGAAGGGCCAGGCATACTTGCAACAGGAATAAGATGATAAATTGACCAAATCGCTGAAGGCCCCAAGGCAAACCCTCTAGTTAGGGAGAGGAGAGGTTTCAATAAGCAGATGATGCAGACAACAATATGTTCTATGACCAAATCGCTTAAGGCCCCAAGGCAAACCCTCTAGTTAGGGAGAGGAGAGATTTCAATAAGCAGATGATGCAGACAACAATATGTTCTACAATTATCAAGAAATGGTTACTCATGCATCTCCTAAAGGGAAGGAGGTGCCTATCAATCAACATACAGATGATACAGAGAAGCAAATCTATAACAGTGAGAAACAAATATATATTACACATCTTCGAATACAGAAGCCATAATCAGAAAATAGAAGTTATAGCATCACACAACCATTAAAAACCTACATTTATAATTTATAACAAATGAAGCCCCAGAATTAATATCATCATTGCTTGTGCTCCAAAAGCTAAAACAGAATAATGTAGAAGATAAGAGGAATGAACGAACATTGCCGGTACAAAGCTCTGCCAAGATGCATCCAAACGACCAGATATCTATCTTTACGTCATATGGCAATCCTAGTATAACCTCCGGTGCACGATAGGACCTAGATTGAACATACGAGCAGAGATTATCTGTTTCAAAACAACTACTACCGAGATCAATCACCTTCACCTCACATCTGCTGTAGCTTTTTACTAAAATATTCTCAGGCTTCAAATCACAATGTATTAGTCCAAGGCCATGCAGGAATTGAAGTGCCTCCAAAACTTGAATAGTTATTGACTGCAGAGATCAAGATTACTAAAGCAGTTCATATTTGTGTATCTCAAGAAGAAAAGAAATCCACAAGAGACTAGTATGGTGCAAAACCTGCAATCTTGGCATTGTGAAGTAAACTTCCCCACCAGATTCCCTATTAAACTTATGGAATTCATATAAATTTGCCTTGAGAAGTTCGCAAACAATCAGCAAATGTTCCTGCAATACAATTTGCCCTCATTGGCTAATTAATTTGTCATGCACTGATGCACCAAACTTAATAGCATTCTGTGGCACAAGAAGGCAAAGGAAATGTGAGAATGGAATTTTTTTCTATGGGATGGGATGCCTGGAGTGGAGTTGCTTACAGATGCACTTTCCATAGAGAAAATAGAAAAGACGGGTAGGGGATTCAGTAGACAGGTCATCCACTTGCGCAAATGAGCAGTTAGATATAATATTGCCATTTGGAGAAGAATATTTGAAGCCAATTCCCCGCAATTTTTGAACACTTCAGTTTTATTTTTTAACTTGTAAGACCGAGATGTGTGAATACCTTCCTTTGAGAGGCAAAAAACTATAATAAATCTATTTGGACCTATAAAATCCAACCCTGCTTTTATTTTATCCCTTCCAAAAAAAGCAAACATTAGGTTGCAAGAATGTTGTTAAACAATACAACCAAAAAACTAAATCATAAATTGACAGTGTAAACTTTTTAGAAATCAAATCAAGGAAGTAATGGAAGGATCTTGCTCAAAAATAATGTATTCTATAATGAAACACAGCAGAAACATACATATAATTATTGTTCAATATATATCGGTATTGGGCCCTTGAGGCCGATATTTTCCCATATTGAAACAATATCGGATATATTGCCGTATCGTCAATATAATGTAATATATTAGCCGATATGACTCTATCAGCTTACAATTCTCAAGAAAATATTATTTTCCAATATATCTGATACCGATACGTAGTGTCTGACACATTTGATACCGATAAGACTGCAACCGATAATACTAACATTTTCATCCATGCAACATATAGAGACAACATCATTTATTTGATACTTTCTTCCTTATTGAATAGAGCAAAATTAGCATCGAGACTAAATAGATAGATACACACATGCAGACAGTAAATCAAAATTGAAAGAAAAAGGTAATAGAACGAGCATAATGGACACACTATTGAAGCTTCTGAATTGAGGTTGTCATTAGCTGTCCAAAGCACAGCAATTCCCAATTCTGAGTCTGTTACATGATATTGTTTCTCGCCCCTAATTTTGGAGTCATAGACATGGTTTCCAAACAAGAGTTAGGCAGAAAACAAAGCAAATATTTTACATGCCATGGAAAAGTAAAAAGGTGTTTAGCTCATTGTTTGCGTGATGAGACAAATATGTAGTTCAATATGCAGTGACCTGGACACCATCCTACTGACTTAGTGTTTTATGTATTTTGCCATTGGTGGCATTGGCTAAGTACATTTGATCATCTCTAGAGCCTGTAACATAGAAAGCCTCATGCATTTGTTCTCCCTGCTCTGTGGCAAATTATATGGATTCTTAGCTACCCATATGGGTACTACACACAAGGGCCAAGGATGTGACTGAAGCAAAGAAAATTCATGGAAAGCCACATTTGGCAAACTCACTCACATATACTCACATAAAATAACCATGCCTGCATCACTTAAAATAATCCAGGCCTATGCTCAGTTGGAGAGAATCCAAAGGAATGATTGAAAGACACTTTATTATAAAGACGCCACCAAGAAAAAAAAGTCAATCATACAAAACTGGCCCTTCAGGGAAAACAAAATTGATAGCTTCCTCAACTTCATATCACCATTCAACCAACAATAGATGCTTTCCCGTAACAGCACACAGACACAGACCAATCTGAGAAAGTAGGACCAGAGCAATGAAGAATTGAAAGTTTTCCTGCTATGGATAAGTATGGTTGGGTGAGGATCATAAACAAAATACACTAGGAACTGTGGCACTGGAAACATGAAATGCCAGACTTCAAATAACAAAATGTAGAAGATACCTGATCAATTCTAAGGAGCTAGGGATAATTCAAACAAGAGATTGCCTATATAACTCAAATCTGCGAATAATAATTTGAGGAACCACGTATTAACTTACCCGATAATAGAAGTAATCATACAACCGCAGAATGTGGTGCTTGTCAGCAGGATCATGCTTGTTAACAAATTTCAGAAGCTTTATCTCATCAAGACTCTGATCAAAAAAATCCTTGTTGTTCTTTATGATTTTAACACAAACATCCATGCCTGTATGAAGATCATGTGCTTGAATAGCTTTACTGAATGCAGCTGATCCAAGATATTCAGTCACATGATAGCGCCCCGCTATGACTGAATTCAATGCAACATGAAAGTTTTTATCCTCCTCAAAGCCAGTTCTGAACAAAAAATACATCCATTGGAAAAATATGTTAAGAGGAAGCCACATTGCAGATTAAATTGGAAAACAATTGAGTTTCAGAAAGCTTGGGATTAGAATAAAAGAGAAGAGATCTAGTAGGAAAAAATTTGAGCCCCACCCATGACAGCAAATGAAAATTTACATGGAAGAATGATGTCCAATATACGATGAATAGGCTTAATAAATCTAATATGCTTAAATTCCATAATGGTACAGCAAACAAACTAATTTCTAGCAGAGGTATGGCGCAACAAAGCATGTGGTTGAGTATTGAATAAAGGATAATATCGCTTGGGATGTCATCAATTTCTGAAAAGCATCTTGCTCAGTATTTCCTCAAGTCCAAAACATTTAATACCCTAATTGATTCCTTTTTCCCTCTTAGTCTTTTCTGCTTCATGACAATACTAGCTCACCAGCAATCAACAAGTAGTAAAGCTCAATTTGATCCACAAATACAAACAAGCCAACAATTTTTTATTTTGTGGAGGGAGACATATAGACCAAAACAAAGTCTCAGAATGATGGGTAGAGAATAGTGAAATGATCCTTCAATTTACACTCAGACACTGATCCAGATAGGAAGAAAAACAAGATGATAGAAGATGTAAATAACAAAGAAAAAAGGTATAAAAACAGAGAAAAACATGAGACCTCCGACATAGATGAGTTGGATACTGATAAGAGAAAGGGAAAAAATGATGTAGACGTTGTCTTTTGTGGGGCATTGGAAAGGAGAACAAGAATAGAAGAAGAAAATACCATCAATGGAAAGTTGAAACACAATCTCTCATTCATGAGGTAAAACAGGCCACAACTAGGATGCAAACAAGATGAGAAGATGGAGAAATTGATGTGAGGTAAAGTAAGATATAGTTAGACCAAAAGACTTTGCATTAATTAGCCCTTAGCAGCCATATAGGCTACAAAAAAATAAACAATAACAGAGACAGGGAGGGGGAGACAAGGGACAACATTATTAAAGACGATGAGAAACAACAGGGTGGAGATAGAAGGCAGAGACTGTGAAAGGGAGGGTCACTCAGCATTTTTTTCTTTCCCTTTTCATGAGAAGACACCAAGGAACAACAGAAGAGAACTTTTTAAGATGAAGTTCAAAAAGGGCATTTTTCATTTTGTAAGGGGTTGAAAGTGATAACACCAGCCAAGGCTGTTGTCAAGTTTTCTCGCATTTTTTGCAAAAGAAATTGAACTTAGAGTGGAAATTAAAGAATGAACTTATCCAATCAAGGTCTGATGGAGGAAAAAAAATTCACTTTCCTTGCAATCTACAAATCCTAAAAATTATCCAAAATCTCAGATCCCTATTGAAGAAGTTTCCCAAGGGACAACAATAATCCTAGTAGGCACTATATACCAACAACACTACAAATAATAAGAATACAAAATCCACCTACAACACATGCACAACCCTTCAAGCACAACCGACAACCTGTAATAGGAAGGTAATAGGATGGGAAGCCAAAGCGCCCACTTTTAAAGGTTCCTAAAGGAAACTGACATCTTCTAAATTCTATATGAATCTTCAAAAGCTGGCAAATGAACTCCTAGAAAGATTGAATATCCCAATGATTGACCTTCTTACACAATTCCTAGTTTGGTAATAAAAAAGCTGACAAGATCCAATAAAACAACTTGACAATATGGCATAAAAAATCGATGGGACAAGAGTGCAGCCCAAGCACAGACATTATCATTGACGGTAAACCTATAACCTTCGAAGACACAGAAGCAGAAAATCAACCCTTAATCTATTATATATTGATACAATCAAATTGCAGAATATTTCAGCATAGCAATGAATAGATACAGAACATTACACAAAGAAATAATTCAAAAGTTACTCATAGGATTTACAGAATTACAGAATGTATAGTATTTTTAGTTTGTCATGTTTTTTGCGTTGAGCTGACCTTGTATACCTGGGTATGCCCAGGTTAAATTTTGAAAGGATGAAACGAACTCTTTTCAAATTCCTCATTGAAAGAAAATTCAAAATTTTCCCATAGGTAGTACTGACAAGTGTTTATTATTGCATGCATGCAAGAAAGAGAGAGAGAGAGAGAGAGAACAGAAAAGCCTAACAATTTGGAGGACAAGATGGGGGTCACAAACGAAAAACACACACACACACACACAAGATGAAAAATAAGTAGAAAAAGAATGCACAAGCAAGTCATGCAATTTATGCGGAGCTAAGTAAAATACGTTATGCTATTTTCAGCCACAGGCCTGCCTAAGTTTGTTTTCTCCACCTGAAGTCTGCACAATGTGGGCTTTTGTGCTCCATAAAGAGGAGCTACATAAAACAACGCCATTTTCAGCCAGCACATCTACCTACCTCTGGGCCCAAGTTTTCTTTGTCCACCTAAAGTTTGCACAATGTGGGCTTTTGTAGTGATGGAAGCCCTTTGCTCAATGTGAGAATTTCCATATATTTTAGAACTAAGAATTTCGAATTTGCAGCACATAGTATTTACCTATTCTTTCTATGTACTATTTTCAAATTGAAGGTCTCAAATTCCTCCTCCTGTGCTGTTATCTGCCTTACTTGCTCTTGCACAGCAGCTGCTTCTTCATCCTCCACAGATGCCCCAGCATCTTCTTCTCTTACACTTGCCGTCTTTTCATCATCTTCATTCTTGGCATGCGCTTTTTCAACAGTAGCATTATTTTCATCTCTAGAACTTATAAAAGGTGAAGAATCACTGCTTTTGTGCCTCCAAGAAGCAAGCATATCATCATTCCCCATCATAGCATTCAAGTCATCAGTGGTTTCATCTCCAACAACAGCATTGATGTTGCTTGACCATAAGGTTTTACCAGAACTTGCACGCTCCATGTGCCCATCTCTCACTGGAGGAGGAAACGAAAATCCACTATCTGTTTGAACTTTAACCTGTATGTATTCGCTCTTGTCATTTCCCATCGTAAGTTTATCCAAACTGTGCTTATTTGTTTTATCCTTGTCCCCGATTGATCTATCAAGATGTCTTTGATTGAAACCAGTTTTAATATGTCTAGACCCACCTATTCCAGCGCTGTGATCATGGAAATATCCCAATTCCCCATCACTACTCCCACCAATAAAACGTTCACGAACTTCAATGCCAATGTCAGCAGCATCACTGTTGATTCCCACGCCAATTGATCTCACAGAAGCATGATGGTCATCATCCATGCACATATCATCCAGCCTAGGCCTTTCACCCTCATTCATTACTTTGCCATCCGCCAACATGATAAGATCATTCGACTGAGCAACAAACCCTTGCCAGACAGGTTCAGAGTGCATCAGATTCAGTTCTTCATCGTCCATCAATTGCCCATTATACTGAGAAATTAAAGCATTATCTCCATCTCTCCTGTACATTTCAGTCACTGACAACGCAATAGGATTGTCAGAAGCTGAAACTGGTTCAACATTTTCTGAATGCAGGTATTGCTCACCATAGAAATAAGAATCCTCCTCAGCAAAAAATAGATCATCATCCTCAACTTTGGCAAGAGCCCTTTCTTGTGGGTCTGGTACACTTCCATGGGCAGTAGTACCCTTTTCATTGTCACTCGGGTAATCAATTTCATGGGCCAGAAACCAGGCCTCATCTTCAATGGGTTGCCTCATGTACCCAACATCCTCATCATCATCATACTCATCAGAGTCCCAATACTCATTTGGGTAGACAATGGATTCACTTAATCCATCACCAATTGTAGCAAAACCAGAAACTAGATCAGAAGCATCTTCTGTGATGCCTTGACTCACAGATAGCCAGCTGCCTCCAGGAATCCTTTTTCCACCTATATTTATCATGCCAAGCAATAAAGATTTCACAATGTTAGGTGGAAATTTCACAGAGACACAAGTATTAAAGCATGCAAAATGTATGAAGAACAGTTCAGTAACATCAGGTTAAAAAAATACTAAATTCAATTTAGACAAGGAACAAAGAATAGAATCTGAAATTACAAAAAGTAAAAACCATAAGCCAATGAAATAACAACGAGGGAACATAGAATGACATGTTCAGTGTTCTTTATAAAACCATAAAAAATCTGTAAGCATCTACACCGCGTTTCCGAAGCCTGTCATACCAGAAACTCACTACATGAAAAGTGCAAATGTCAGGTTCCACTTCAGGAAAAGATTCCCTTTCTGTTTACTATGAAATTCTGGAAGCTAAATGTTCAAAAATTGTGGCTTTAGGGTTTCAAAGAATGATTCAAAAGCTTTCTACTAGGAGGAGGTGCATAGAAAAATATTCATAGAAAGCATACAATAATCAAGCATAGACAGATAAATCAGAGGCAAGAAGCAACAGTAATGGATTAGTGAAGCTGCAAAACAGAGACAGTGGGAGTGAGGAAGACACAAACATTTTAAACCAGAAGAGATTAAAATCCAAAATATACAATAATTACACTTACATTTGCTGATCACTCATTCATTCATTAAGCAGACATCCATTCCATGTCCTCCTTTTAACAGCCAGTTAGGCAGGATCATAGATAAAAATATTAGTATTGATAGCAGTATCAATTATAGTTATATCGATATCGGGCATATTGAACAATATGTATCGGTATTAAATATATTTGACAAAAAAATTTAAAAAACATCGTAAGTCAAAGGGACTGTATCAGCCAATATCTTAGCCAAATACTAGTTGCATGGACAGATACAAAAATATATTACAATATTATTACGGAATTAGGAAATTTGGTATCGAGAGGCTCCAATATCAATACATATCGACCAATATATATTGTATTGGGCGATATTTGCATCAATTGTTAAAATGTAGTGATGAAAAAATCAGCCGATACATATCTACATTGGAACCTCCGATAATGATATTGTTGATACTGTAGCCAAATAATCATATCGGTAATATTGTAATATTTCAAAAAATGTTCAAAATATCAGTCAATATACCGAATATTTGTCTATTAACTAATGATTTTTGTAAAATTTTTCTTTTTTAATATAACAAATATCGATACATATTGTGTGATACCAATATGACCATGACCAATGTTGATACCGATATTTTCATCCATGGTAGGATGGAGTATAAATGTCATTCCAGCTTTATTCCCAGTAAAATTATTATTCCACAGTTTTGTTACAACAGAGATAGGAATAACACTTCTTAATTTCTAATAATTTCTATTGATGGGAATAATTCCCAGTAAAATATTCACAAAACATCTAATAATTTCTACTAATGGGAAATCAAGGGTAGCCTAGCAGTTGGTTATCCACTTGTCTAAGACAATGACTTGGATTCATTCCCCACCAAACTCCTCCTTGTCTAAACTATCCCCAAAGAAATTCCAGGATTTTATTTGAACAAGATACCAATTACAAATAAAACAAAATTCTGGAAATTTGCATTGACTGATAATCTCGCCCATTCTTAATAAGAGCTCTCCAAGTTCTGTTTCAAGTTGCCTTTACCTACACCACCACTCCTTACCTTTGAAACAAGCAATAAAAATATCAAAATAACTAAAAGAACTATCTCATCTTCACGTGATATATATGATCATATGTCCAATGCACTGGATCTGGATTGATTTGGTAGGCTAGTCTGGAGTCCAGTGTTGATCCGGTTGGCTCTGAGCTAAATAGATGTATATAGGTTGCAGCTCTCCTTTCAACCTTGCAGAATCTCTTTTGAGTAAAGGTGAAGATAGAACAAGCCGACAGTGCCTTCCTTTTATGAGATACTGAACGGCTGTTGTGGTCAGTTCCCAAGATAAATAATCTAGAAACCAAATTGTAACACCCAATTCTCCGATTGATATTCATAACGTCATAACTTTATGCATTGGTAAAATGAAGAAAACATTTATATAATGAAGATTTTGAGAAAAATCAAGTTTTTAGGAATAAGGCTCAACGCCTGATGGACGCAAAAGACGCACATGTGCACGTTTGAGGCGAAATCTCCAAGCCAAAGGTATGCATGATAGCACTCGTATGTGATTTGAGTAGAATGGGTCACACTTATGCATGAGCTGGGGGGAGGGGGGGCTCATGAATGCATGTGTTTTGTCTTGGCCCTTGTTGCATGCCTTACGGCGCTCGTGTACCAATCTAGGTAATTAAAATGCTTGATTTTTCGGGCATTTTTAAGAAGAAGAGGATAGAAGATAGAAAAAGAAGAGAGAGAGAGAGAATAGAAGAGAGAATGTGAACGAATGTGATTTCGAGACTATTCGTGTCAAATTTGGTAAATTTTTGGCTTTAGGCAAATATATCTAAACTCATTTTTTTAATCTATAGGCAAATATATCTAAGCTCATTTTTTTAATCTATAGGCAAATATATCTAAGCTCATTTTTTTAATCTATAGGCAAATATATCTAAGCTCATTTTTTTAATCTATTGTGAAATCTTTCGATATTCCTTCTGATTATCGTTTAAATGTACATGCATGTCACCATTTTTGTCCATTTTTGAATATTTATTGCATGCATGTTAATTTTTACCAAAATTCAAACATTTTTTAAGGTTAATGTTTACTTTTGAGGATATCGTAAAGAAAATCATGAAATCTTTAAGTATTTGACTTTGTACAATATTTTTTGCAAATATTGGACAAGAACTCTAGTTTGTGAAATGGAACAAAGATTTTACTTTTCCCCTAATTTGAAAAAGTTTCAAATATTTGATATGTAATGTAGAGTTATTCATTTTAACAAAATAAGAATCATTATAAATATGGATAAATCATACTTGGGCATGTCCTATTATGTCATGTGCAATTTAAAAAATCGCACATATCATTTACAAGTGGAAAAAAAAATAACGTTTGACCCTGCCTATAGGGTATTGTAAATAGTTCGCCTATAAGTATTGAATAGTAATGCATTGAATTCAAGCTAACGAGAATATATATAGCCTTTTCTTCAAAGTTTTCGCTTCGAATAGTCAGTGTGTAAGTCAACAATCATTGGTTCTTAATTTTTTATATGTTTTCGATACGATTCTTCAGTTTTTATGTTTTCAAATATGCTTGCACATGTTTCCTGGTCTTCCTATGTTTTTCATATGCTTTGTAGATTTTTGTATATTCGTATATGTGGGCATTTCATATGAAATCATGTTTTAGGACATGTTTATCAAGAATTGGACGTTTTGAATTTCCATTTATGATTATGATTTACTGTCCTTCACACCTGCTTTACTCGTGAATATTCATATGCCATGTGTATATGTATATATATATAT
>JAODPA010083034.1:0-25854 GCA_025585075.1 Nepenthes mirabilis | reverse complement strand
AATAGTTTAAATTAAGTATTTATGGTAATTATTTTTAATAAGAATATCTTTGAATCATTTGTCCGAATTTGATGTAACACTAAAAATAGATTACTTCCCCTCCAAAAAGACGTTATTTCATCCATGGCATGTGTCATGTACCATGCACGTATGGTGAAGCAGGGCATGGTATCATGGTGAAATCCATAAAGATGTGACAGGGAGCCTCTGGGGCGAGAGGAAAATATCATTGCCACGTATGTATCTCCAAGTCGCTCACAGACGGGCTAAAGATCTTCTCTCTCTCTCAATATCTCTCGCTCTATCTATCTGTCGCCGTTGATTCATCCGAACTCCAATCTCAAGGAGCAAAACAAGAAGCCCAGATTCATAGCTAACACAGCAGAGCAAAAATCAGTGGAAAGAGGGCAAAATTTTCCAAATCCAATTTCAGATCTCTTTTCTTTATCAGTGGAATTGAGCAGGTATTAGCTTAAGTTTTCAATTTTGGAGCTGAATCTGTGAAGGGATTTCGTATTTTTTTTTCCCGACTATTTATTGCGTTTCTAATCGAAGTGGTTGTTTGTGTAGTGCATATTCAACCTTGCCAGAGTTGAGGCAAATTATTATTTTTTTCTAAAGAAAATAAATATATCAGATTTAATTGAAAGACTATCCTGGATCTAATCATTTGTTGTGCCTAAATATTTGTTGCTGCTAACTTGGATTTCGACGAGTTTTAAATCAGTTCCTTACACAGTTTATCTTCTTTCTGTTTCTTGTAGTTGCCTTTGTATAGATTTATTATCTACGAATTACTTTTGAAATAAACTCGTATTTTTAGTGGCAGTACTTGGTTCCAAATATACTCAGTAATTTATACATGGACTTGCTTATTCGTGGTGCCTGATTTTGTTGTCGTTAATTATCGAGTTTTTTCAGGATTTTAATCAGCTACTATGTGGGTTTATGCAGAGACGTTTCGGTTGCGAATTTTTCATTCCTGTGGGTGTTGAGCTTCCGATTCCGACCTCAAGAAGACCAGAGGCTTGACGGGCTCATACTTCTGTAAATAAGTCTTTAAGAAGGGAACAGTTATTTGTTGGTTAATACTGATTCATTTGGAGGCATTGGGTTCTCTGCTGTCTGCTAGGGATGTTAACCTATGAATTCTAACCCATGGTTGGTGGGGCTTGGAGGGATAGATTGAGCCTTCTCTTACTGGCTTTAGATTGTTATACGGAATTGCTTCAGGGGATAGTTATATGGCCGGTGCATCTGAAAAGTGGATTGATGGGCTTCAGAATTCCTCCTTGTTCTGGCCACCTCCACAAGATGTTCACCAGAGAAAGGTGTGATGAGATTTGAATGCTTTCTTGATCTAAATGACGTGATATCGTTGATCTTTGTGTTGATTGTTAGATACTACACATGTTCTTTGTTTGTAAATTTGTCAGCATGATCACCATGAAAAATTTGGAAATTCAGGAGCAATACTCATTAAGATAATACCTCTATTTCTCAAATTTTGAATATCCCTTTTACTCTTGCAAATGGGTGTCAATGTGTTCTTGCTCCATTCATCTAACATCTTCCTGCTGCTAAAGATTTTGTTGAATGATCTAGTCACCTATACAATGCCTCCTCCCCTATTCATTCTAAGCCTTCACTGGGATATCATCTGCTCCAGTTGCCTTCCCAGTCTACATTACCTCTCAATGCTTCTTTCAACTCCTCTGTTTTGATATATGGATAAATGAGCGATTTATATTTATCTCTTGAGTCATTAAACTCCCCAAATATATAATAATAAAATAATAATATGCAGTCAACTAGGAAAACATTCATAAACTGCTCGATTTCTGGTAGTTTGTTATTTTCATATTTTTGGTGTGAATTTGCCCTTGTTTCATGAAATTTTTCGTGGAAATAACCCTCCATCTCTCTTCGATACCATAATTTGAACCCACGTCACATCAAGGATGATACGTTCCACTTGGTTTAAGCTTTTTGACCTCCCTTCCCTTTCTTCTGGTAGTGTGTGAAGTTGTTTATAAGAATCTCCATGCCTTTATAATTTGTCACACTTACTGCTGTCCTTGCCTCTTTTTTAAGATATTCAATAGCCTTGACAATTCCGATAAGTTCTGCACTTTTACTTAGCCATGTGATAATCTTTCTTAGGTTTTGCTTTCTTATTTTTTGCTGCTCCTTAGGTTTCACTTCCTCTTGGACCTCTTACACAACCACTCAATGTGGTACACTCCTTTTAGATTCCTTAAAAACTTCATTTGCTGCACTAGGGATACAGGTAGTCATAGCATTTACCTGTCACTAGTACTTCTTTTGTGATTACAAGCATCTTCATATAGCATCTTCCTGAAAAGAGAGTTTGATTCTCATTTGTTTTAGTTGAACTATTTGGTCCTGGATTAACTGTGTCTTTTCTCTTCCTCTTCCATCTTGCATCTAGTATATCCAAAACAAATAAGCAGCATTGTGCGGTTATACTTCCCTTGCAATGGTCTCGTAGTGGTTACACAAATGGTCTCTTTTCCTACAGTATTCAATATGAATTTACCAAAAAAGCAGTCAATATGAATTTACCAAAAAAACTGGTCAATATGAGTATATGTTGAGGCATTCTTATGTGTGATCAAACGCAGCTCCCTTTTCTTCAAGAGCTTAGGCCATATTTCTTTCCCAAAATTTTAATCTCTATGAATAATTACTTTCCTGTTTATATCCTTTCAAAAATTACCATTTTAATCCTTCCCTATGAAAATCATCTTCTTGTGGGATCACTTGGATGACCTCATCTATTTTCTCCAAGAATTCTGCTTTTAGTTCTTTCTCTAATCTCTTTTAGTGTGCATACACCCTAATGATGTTAATGATGTCATGGGTTTCTTCTTCTAGCATCATCTTAAAATTATAAATCTATCCCTTCATTGCTAGTCCTATCCTTCATCAAGTACTATGGTTTTTAGCTAGTATTCTCAATATCCTTGATTTCCTTCTCATCCTTTTCTTCCCTTGTGGGCATGCTCTGCTTAACCTCCTTTTCTAAGTTACAATAAGATCCTGCCTCTATAAGCTTATTGGCCAAAGTATCATTGTCCATATTCACCTACATTGAATTCTTTCTTTATCTGAAACCATCCTTGAGATGTTACCCTCGTTGATTTTGCAAAACATTTGGATGCTGTTGGAGTGTCCTTTGCTCACTCCTCACTGTACTTAAGCAATACAACCTTTTGTAAGCAGGAACATCTAGGTAATAATTTTAGGTCTCAAATCCCTGGCAAAATGGACAACAAAATTGTATGCTGGTTGCCAACTACATAACACAATAATCCTTTATTAAGGATTTGGGCTGACTATGGTGTAGATAAAATCCCCAACACAGTCAGAGTTGGGATTTAGGACAAAGTTCCCATCATAAAGCAACTATCTTCCACTTTGATCAAATTTCTTAATCAAGATAAATCTAGATGACCACTATTCTGGATGGATTGATTTTTTGACATCCTTCTAGCGGATGAGATTGATCTCTAGAGTGTCATTCACAGGAGAGATTTAAGAGGTGGCTATAGTTTTGGAGGGTGTAAAGCACATTGTCTAGATGGCTTAACAATTTCCCTTTCCCATGGATGCTGGGATCTGATGAACTTGGAATTATTTGGGGACCATAAATTTTTTACCGAGAGCATGCATTCTAGTGGAAAGTTTAACTGTGAGCTTTATCTTCTTTCTTCTAAAGGTGGTTGTTTCTATGGACACAAAGGAGTTCAAGCCAATCAGCTTTTTGGGTTATGTGTACACATGTTTTTGTTAAAGATACTGGACAACCAAATGAGGAAGCTGCTTCATGCGTTCATCTCTTCTAATTAGCACATGTCTTCATTACCGTGAGAAAGTTTGGATATAGCTTCGATTGCCCTCAGGGATGCTAGAATCAAATCACATGTTTAGGGAGTTGTGTGCAAGCTTAATTTGAAGACATCATTAGAGGATCAATTTGGGCATTTGAGCAGATATCAAGGAAGTGGGTGTTCTACATTTCCATGGCAATTTTTTTTCTTTATAATCATTGAAATGTTCACTGGTCTTTTCCACAGTTCTCAATTACTGTGGCGAAGGACCTGCTCTCCTAGTCTTTGCCTATGGCCTGTGGAGGCTTTGAGTAGGATGATTTACATATTAATAGAGGAAGGCATGATTAGAGGCTTCTGTTGGGAATAGGTAGTGGTTGGAGAGTTTCTATTGCTCATCTGCTTTTTGCAGATGCCTCCTTAATTAACCTGAGCCAAGAGCATTTGGACTATCTAAGGTACATTAGGTTGTGGTTCTACGTGATAGGCTTTATGAGGATTGATTTGGATAAAAGCATCTTAATTCCTCTGGGATCAATCCCTAACATCCAGGTAAGTCTAATATACAAGGTTTGGCCTCATTCTTTTTGATGCAGAACTATAGTGCTCTCGGCTGATTATATTGGATGGATAACGTAATCACTACAACTAGTGTATCTTCCCAATAAACTATCTCAAAATTAAACAACCAACATCAACTACAAATTCATCTTAACTAAACAGGGCTGAACTAATGACCAAAATTACTTGTTGAAGCAGGGCTGTAAACAAACACATTACCACTGCCATTGCTGATATCTTTCAACTCCAATGTGAAGTCAGCAACTAAGTTACGAACTAAGTTAAAGACAGATATGATTTAATGAAGTATAATCTATAGTAGGGGCCTCCTAATTCTTCTGCTTGGTGGATGCTTCATATCATAATTGTCAAATTAAATAAATATCATATCATTCATCACCTTTTTTTTTGCTTATTTTATCTCTAGATATCTTCCCTTGGGCTTTATGAATCTCTTACTTAAATTATGCTTGCAGATTTTGATAACCCAATAGGAGTCAACATGCAAAACATAGAGGCACTTATAGGTGGGTATTACATAAATATAAGGGTTGCTTGGCTAATTTAAGATGTCTTTGACTTCTTGGATTGATCATTCTGTTTGGATAAAAGAGATCAGTTCAGAAGCTATTTAAAAAATTCGTATGTGTATATAACCCGAGTATAAATGTGTTTTAACTAAGATATTATAGTGCAAGAAAAAAATATGAAGTAACTCAAAATGCCTGTTGCATGAGTTGGACAGTATAATTGCCACTTGATGTGTAGAAAGGAAATCAGGAATGTGAATGGATGGGAACTCATCAGAGGGAAGTCTAAGTATAGTTGAACTTCTGCAGTCAACCTAGTCTGAATTAGTTGACGTGACAGAATTTTTAGGGTACTTGCTATTCTTTTGTTGTTATGAGTTGTAGGGCTTAAGTTAGGCAATGAAAATTTAAGATATAATAGGGCAGACGTACAACATGGGAAGGGCTGCTCTTATGTTACCTGGAGGTCATTGGTTCAAAGTGGCTTATACCTTGCTTCAATTCTTGGGTAAGGTTGAATAGATCCGACTTTTTCTAAAGCCTGCAACATGGGAAGTCTTGTGCATTAATTCACTATTTGTAAGTTATCAGACATACAAGGATGCAATGGCTTATTTTGAGATTTTTTTCTTTTCCTGTGGTTGAATTGCTTTTAAGTATCATTTCTTCATTAACCTTGTAATCATCTTTTTGTTGCTTATGATGTTTTGCTTTGCATCCTGCAAACTTGAACAAACTAAAGTTGGGGGTGGGGTCCGGGGATGACCCTAAGCCTTGATACAGCTACAACTGCATGCGTCAAATTTATGAAATAAAAGGTTATCATACAAGCTTATCCAACCAACAGCCCAAGCCCATTCTGACTTGTAAAGTTGCATTTTTTTTCTTTTTTCTTTTCTTTCGTTTTGAAAAAAAAAAAAAATACTCCTTTTCTAACACAATAAGTGGAGAGAAACCTCTCCATGCAAACCCATGTACTTAGTTAAATTAATCTTTTTGTGTCTAATGCAAAATATTTTATTATGAATGTGATTTTTTTGAAGGTTATGTATCTTTGTCGTGTATTTGTGATGTTTTGATCTGATCTAATGAGGTTGATGATGAGGTACTGTTATAAAATATATTTAGTTAAATTAAACTTAAGAATTTTGGCTGATAAAAACCCCACTGCAAAACCTGTCATAGTAAATGGGACTGGAATATACCTTAGATACATGAGAGGCACGAAACTACTGTGTATTATGTAAATGTTTGCTATTTGATGTAAATGCAAGGTTTTCGTCTTTACCTCCCAAACTGTTGGTTGGTAGCTTGTTTTTATTTTCAACTTGCCTCTTCATTTCAGTTCTGATTACTGTTGAAATGTTGTTAATGCATTTGTTTCCTTTTGTCTTTCTGTTTCAATACTTCCTCTCCAGGCTCAAATTACTGCTTATGTGGAATATTTTGGGCAGTTCCCATCTGAGCAATTCCCTGAAGATATTGCTGAGGTATTCACCTGACTCAAATTTTGTGATATCCTTTTATCTGTTTATAGTCTATGGCAAGAACAAAGTAATCTCTTTTCAATGATGGTACAATCACTATTATGTTGTCTTATCTTCTATTTGGACTTCCATTTGGACAGCTGATTCGGAATCGTTACCCATCTAAAGAGAAGCGACTTTTTGATGATGTGTTAGGTACATAGTTTATTATCGATGGACAGTCATTTACAATTATTATTGCCTTTTTAGATTGAAGAATGCACTGACTTGTTCATCTATTTCAATGATGTCCAGCAACATTTGTCCTTTACCATCCTGAGCATGGGCATGCTGTTGTTCTGCCTATTATTTCTAATATTATTGATGGTACACTGGAATATGATAAGGATAGGCCTCCTTTTGCTTCCTTCATTTCGTTATTCTGTCCGAGTGATGAGGTATGCTCCTAATGCATCTGTTTTGTTATACCCTTTCTCATGAGTTCTTTGCATATTGGAATAAGCATACATTCAACTTTCTTGTGATTCTAGGTTTACTTATTTTTATTTTCCTGCATGCTGCTGCTTTATGATTTTCTTCTTGCCTTTTTACTTGTGTTTCAAAAGGAGACTTTATGTGCACAATACCTCTCTCTTGCAGAATGAGTACTCTGAGCAGTGGGCTCTGGCTTGTGGAGAGATTTTGCGAATTCTAACTCATTATAATCGTCCAATCTACAAAGTGGAGCAGCACAAAACTGAAGAAGATAGAAGCAGTAGTGGAGACCATGCTACTACAAGCAAGTCTACGGGTGGAAAAGCATCTAATTCAGCCTCTGTCCAGAATGAGAGAAGACCTTCAAGGCCTTTGTCTCCCTGGATCACTGATATATTGTTGGCTGCACCGCTTGGCATCAAAAGTGATTATTTTAGGTGGTAAGTGCTTATTTCTGTTGTGGTGAGATTTTGTATTCTGGTTGTTTACTCAGTATGTTGCTAATAATGTGGTTAGTGGTTGATGAATTTATAATTTCTGTATCTTTCTGGACTTTTTCTAGGATGCATCTATCACTGTGAAATCTTGTTAGTAGTCTGAATATATTTGAACTGGTAAAAATGGTTGTCCTTTAGAAGTGTTACAGTAGATTTCAAGTTCCAAACTATTGTAATATGGGTTATACTAGTCATTGCTTCCTAGTTGATTTGGGTGAAATCCGAGACTTCTGTGATCATTTCTGTTTGGTCAAAAAGTAAGCGCCGTTAGCAGAGACTAAAGTATCGACATTGTGTAACCAAAAAAAGAAAGTATCAGTATCAATCGCTGCCATATTAGTTTCAGCCATATTGAGCAATCCACATCCAATCTGATGCTGCATATCAAAACTGAGTTTGTTTTCAGTGTATGATAGATATGCAGTTGTGGGTTCAGGTGTGCATGTTGTTTGTATCATAAAGGGTTGGTCAAATTGTGCAGAATGCTGGCAAACATTACAAAATTGAAGGAACGATAATATACCAGTCCGTGGACTAAGGGGTTAACTTATGCAATGCTTGATTTCAGGGATTTATATTTAGTTGATAAAACAATAAAAAAGCATAATAACAAAGTAGGCATTATTATAGATGCAAATCTAAAAATAATGCTGTCAATGTGCGAGGAGTAGGAGATCAACAACGACGACGAAACCTTGAGTCTCACTAATTCGGGTGGTAGAGGCAAAAAAATTGTCATTGAGAAAGAAATAGTAAATGCTATTAGTTTATTTCTCTCAAGTAGGCTCATCAACAAATTTTAAAACCTCATCTTCATAAAAATGGGAAGATATGAATATTGTCACAAAATAACTCATCTCAAAAGTGTGACCAGTTAGGTGAAAGCCAAGAATGGTTTTGTATTTTATCAATTACCCAAAACAATGCTATAGCAATTTTTTTTTAATTTCCTATTTTATATTTCATGTTGCTCTTAGTGTGTGATAAAATCTCGGCACTAGCCATTGAATTCATGAAAAATTTGGCCGCATGATCATTTGAGTTTCTTGCTTTGCCATCATGTTTTTGACTTTAATGACAATTGTAGGTGTTAAATTTGCTCGATGCTATAATAGTGGTAGTACATTAAGCTTATGTATTTTGTGGGTTTCTCTTTTAAACTGACTGAATTTGTTTCTCCAATGAGAATATTCTCAATAGACTTTTGTTCCCTTGGTGGTCATGCCATTGGTGTCCAAACCTGTTTTTCAAATGAACGAACTGATAAAATCTCTTAACAAGCTTGGTTAATAAAGTTTTTTTTATAGATCATGCTTCATTATTCTTCACGTTGGTACTAGGGCTTCATGTACCACTGCCTCCCTTACCATTATGTGTACTGCTGCTGCTATTGCGGCCCCTGATTGGGGCTTCTTTCCACAACATAATCAGCTATCACATAACTGGAGTTTTCTTATTCCTGTAGTTGTTTGAGAAAACCGTAAAAAATGTCATCAAATTTTCACTTCTTCGCACTTCTATTGTCAGTTTTTACTTTGCTCAAAATTTTTCTCAACTTTTATTTTTACACCATTTCTATTCTTTGCCTCATTCTTAAATCTGATTTGTATTGGCCAATTCTTTGTTCCATGCATCCACTTTCCAAATGCCTCTTTCCATCCTTTTTTTTTTTTTTTTTTGCATGATTGTTATGAAGCATACTGGAAAGTTGTTTTTGTTTTAATAAATTTTGTTGGGCATTCATCTGAATTAGAAATTAAAAAGCTCTAACCAACTTAAAGAGATGAAAATCCCTTGGAATGTATCTACAATGGGCAAAGGGGAGAATATATTATACTGAAACACAAGATGCCAAGCAAATTTTTTGCATAGAATGGCACTAAAACAAATGCCGAGAATAGAATTGGGAAAAATTAAAGTTGACAATAGAATGGGAAAAAGTAAGAAGTTGAGAATATTTTTTGTGTTTTTTCTTATAGTTCTTTGTTCTAACTTCTTTCCAGCATGAGCTCTTATATGTGCCAACTAGAAGGATATGAGAAGCAACTTCATCTCCGATTTCTGAACCTTTTTTTTTCTTGAGTTAGTTGTAAATATTTTTGACACTTCCTGGGATGCTTGCCAGGAAGCTGGATAATTTCACTTATGTCTAATCATCTATCTATTACAGGGTTTACAATCACATATGATGCCTAGTTGTTTACATTGTAGTTCTACAACCATGCTTTTGCTTTGCTCTTGATACTTCCTATAACTAGTTGAAAAATGACAGGAATAGATTGTTATGTTCTTATGTCATGAACACGACAACTTCTACTAAACAATTTTTTTCTTTTCTAGGGTGTAAGTAGATGCGGCTTGGGAAGCTGGTGGGAATTTGACCTTGGTAATTGTGATGAAAAAATGGTATCATCATGGCCATATCGGGTATCTGAAGTATTGGATTTTTTTTTTTTTTTGAATTAGAACATGAGGGGAAAATATATCGGTCGATATATCAGAAAAATTTAGGCGTATTGGTCAATATATTTTGGTATATTGCGATTTTATCGCGGTATTAAAAAAATATTAGTTTCGGGGGGCTAGATACTGATTATATGTGAGCATAGAAAAAAAATGAAAAGATGTATATACACGCACACATATGTACATACATTTAAGAATGTAAATAAAAGTAAAGTAGGGTTACAGGAGGTCATACCAGAATAAGAACCCTAGGAAGATGAAGGCAAAGTACAACAGATAAAGGCTAAATTATAATTGAAAAAAAAAAAACAGAAGATGAGTGAGGCTCAAATTGATTATCACAGCCACTCACGTGGAATACCCATTACCATTGGATTGAGGGTTGGTGGACAAAATAAAGTGACAAACAGCTTAACCAAAAGGCTTTGGAAACATCGTGTGGAGAGGGCCAGAATTTCAGCCCAGTCAAAATCATCCAAGCTGTCTAAATGGGAAGGATCTCCACTATCAGATAAGAGGGTGAGGATCATGAAAAGGAGAAGGCAAGTCAGATAGGGCACGTGCCTTTCATCATGTGATGCTACTATCATGCAGCCAACTCATCTAACTACTTGATTCCCCTCCTTCCCTATTCTTGTTATTTGTTCTAGATACCTGTTTCAATTAAAGAAAATATTGCTAGTTTAAGCTTCTTTCCAGTATATAAAAGAGGAAGATGTAATAGAGGTGGATATAAAATTTATTACCTGTGAAGCAGAATAACCATTGGAAACCACTTTTCTTTTTGAAATGGGATTTCTAATGTATTTTCTAACCTGTAGTCATTTCTCCCACTTCTCGTTCTTCTCTCTTTGTCGCGAAGGGAAAACAAGACAGACACCTGAAACTTTGTCTTTACAAATTGGTATGAGAGACAACTAATGATAGAAAGAACCCATATAAACCGGTTGATTGAGGTGGTAGCGGTTGGGAATCAATGGCTCGACACCTTTGAGCAGAGTAAAAACCAGCAAATGGAGAGCAAAGCATAATTGGATTAACAGAACAGATGTGACATATCAGATTTTGAAATATGAAGGGTGGATATCAATTGAATTCTGTTTTTATTCAACTGAATTAGTTTTTCTGTTGTTACATGAAATGCTGCAGCTGACTATATATTATACAAAGTATACATGTACTTTAAACCATTCATTTAAACTAATCTCCTCCGTTAACTGCAACAAACTAATTGTGTTAGGTGGTTGATTAGAAAATTAGTAAAAAGAATAACTGATTTATGCTGTGTTGTATAAACCAATCATCTTCTTGTAAACCGAGTCTTGAGAATCATGAGCTCAATACAAAGAAAACCAGAAACTGTGAACTGAAGGCCTTCAACTGATGTAATGAGGCTGAAGACAAAATGTATGCCTTGAATTAGAAAATATATATTGTTGTCCATATGTTAGTAACCATAAGTGTAAGAGAAAGAAAGACACATGTGCATGAGCTGATATGTAATGGATCTGGCACGTGTGGAACAGTAACCAATGTAACAGTAACCATAGAATCCAATAAAACAGTAACAGGAGCTAGCATTAGTAGACAATTTGCAATATAGTATAGAACAGAGCAGAACAATATCACTAGAAACAGAACACCAACTGTAAACTGCAAGCTATGTTTCTTTTTCCTCTCATGAAGATATTTAATACAACATTTGTTCAATCTGCACCAAAGGATACCAATAACACTGCCAGCTACTCTGCCTCCTGCTCAAAACCTGCAACTGAGAGGGGAGCGAGAGGAGCAGCTAGGGTTCAATGTCCAGAGGATTGTAAAAATAGACTTCCCAATCCTTAGTTAGAATTGGATTCCAATTCATACGAGCGTATGAAGACTTAGCACGATAAGCATAGAAGGGAAAGGGAGTCTACCTTCGCCTACAACAATACTGGAAAAAGACAGTTTCTTTTCGAAAAAAACTTAAAACTAGCACCTAGATATTTTGGTCCGTATGAAATCATTGAAAGGACATGGAGAGCGGCTTACCAGTTGGCGCTTTCTCCATCTGTAAAAATCCACCCATTCTTTCATGTGTTGACTTTTAAAAAAGTTGATAGGAGCTAGATCCAAAGTGATGCTCTCCTTACCATGAGGGGATTCAGGAGGGGAAGTTTTGCAGGATCCAGAAAGGATGGTAGGAAGAAGGATATGGAAGATTGGGAAGATGAGAGTTGAACAAGTGTTGGTAAAGTGGGAAGGAAATGATAACAAACACTTGGGAGCCTTTATATTTGTTCAAGTTAAGGTACCCTCACCTTGAGGGTAAGGTGCTTTAAAGGTGTGGGCTTTGTGAGCAAAAGTGCCTATTGAGTGTTAGCGGCGGAAAAGTGTTGCCATTACCATGTTACCTCAGAGCAAGTGTCTTTGCTTCCTAAGATGGGAATAATTGGATGAATAGGGGGGGGGGCATATAGAATCTATAGGGGCAGAGAGATTATGGAGTGGGAGGGAGCAGAGAATCTGATAAATAGGGAGAGAGTGTGATAGGAAGGCAGGGGTTTTTTTTAAAAAAAGGGCTGCTGTTGGGCTGGTGTGATTTCTTTCCATGAACCTGCATTTATATATTACTGAATCAAACAAACTCTATGCAAGTGCTCTCTTATTTTAAGTGAACACTGAGCATAACACAGGCTGATGGCAATAGAAGAACTGATAGCTGTCAAGCTATCAATATGTGTCTCTGGGAAGCAGCATAGATGTCTCTCTTAGGTGGTGATTGTTGAGATTGAGCATAGATGTCTCTCATGCTCATTCCTAATGGAATTTACTATGCTGCTTATTTATTGTGAACTACTAATGCTATTAGATGGCAAAAGTTATAGATGAGTTTCTGGTTCATCTTGTCTTCAATAAAATTCCCGTGAACCTTGGTGTGCTTGATTCTTAGATGTTGAAAGGCCACTAAGAGGGATATATATGATGGTATTGCTAGCTAGCATAATAGGTTAAGAACTAACAAATTTGAAATTACCATGGAACTTCTCAAGTCCCTTGCACTACATCCTTGACTCCTGAGTTCAGCTTCTACCTGGATTATGCTGCTATTGGGTACTTCCTACTAGGCCCGCCGATGTGAACTTTAACTGAACGTGATACTACTGGTTCATGTGATTGGAATGTTAAGTCCTTTTATGTATAATATAATATGACCATAAGTTTGGCACCCTCCTGTAAAAAGTTTTCTGGTTTTCACCACTGCAGAGTTTTTCTTTTCCTAGATGTATTTCATTTGTTGAAGGAACTTATTTTATTGTAGCAATGATCTTCTATGTCTTCCTTGTCCCCTACACCTCTTCTGCAGTCCCCTAACTTACGTTAAACTTCCATCCTTGCATGTTTAGTCTCACGTGTGCTTGTTTATATTAGCCCTCACTTGTTGGCACAGTTTCGTTAATGTTGAAAGGTCCCCATGGATGGCGTTATCTTCCCTGCACTTTTTCACAGCCAATCAATGAGAAGAAAACGGAGAAGATTGTTTTAGTTTTGTTATCAAATTATTAGCAGTCGAGGAGGCAAACAAGAGCATCAGAAAATTACAGAAGGGTGGAGATAAAAGAAAATAAAGGATAATTTCTTAGTTTTGTATTCTACTGATGAGTTCTCCAGTAACTTCTTTTTATTTGAGGAGAGGATTCTTACATTTTGATGCTCCTTATTCTAAAATTAAATGTCAACTAGTTGTTTATTTATCTGAGCTTTCTAAACATTTCTTGATTCTGCATAAATGTTTGAGTTTGGTTTGTGTGTTTTGGGAATACCTTCTGATCCCGAGGGAATTAGGATACTACACAAGGAATAATTTTGAGTTGGCATTTCTCCTGTTTTCAGCATCTTCTCGTGGATCTGGAAAGCATCCCCAGCTCTTGCCTTCAACTCCGCGCTGGGCTGTTGCAAATGGTGCTGGTGTAATATTGAGTGTTTGTGATGAGGAAGTTACTCGCTATGAGACTGCTACTTTAACAGCAGTTGCAGTTCCTGCTCTTCTTCTTCCTCCTCCAACAACAGCTTTTGATGAGCATCTGGTTGCTGGTTTGCCTGCACTTGAACCATATGCACGCCTCTTTCATCGGTGAATTTCTGGACATTTGGCCACACTTCCTTATTTATGTTAAGAAAGCTTTCCTTTTTTGATTTTTTGGTTTTGTATTGTTGTGTGTCCACTTTCCACTCTCTGACAGTTCTTCCTTTCGTGGGTTAGATATTATGCAATTGCTACACCAAGTGCCACACAAAGACTTCTTCTTGGACTACTTGAAGCCCCACCATCATGGGCTCCAGATGCTCTTGATGCTGCTGTACAGCTTGTGGAACTGCTTCGGGCCGCTGAAGATTATGCATCCGGCATGAGAGTAAGATCATTCTGATTGCTATTGTTCAACATATACTTTTTTGCTACTGCTAATGTGGTTTTGAAGAGCCTACTCTGTGGAGCACCATTGTCACTTTTCTATTTTTCCTGGGAAACTAGTTAAGGTTTTACTCTGTAAGAAAGGAGATGTGAAGATACTAGTTCCCAAGGGAAGAGTAATTTTAAGCATAAAACGTTGCATCACTAATAATTGCCAAAAATTCTTTGCTTTTGCCAGTCAAAATGCTCACAAACAGCATGAAGAATCCGAATAATACCTACAGCAAAAACTAAAGGGGGAGAATACAGTCAACACCAAATTTTCAGTGGTTCAAGTCTCATGACTCTTTTGTCCAGATTCCTACCGAAAAAATAGACATTCCTTTCCCTCTGAGAGTGCTTTTTTATGCTAAGCTATTGACATATCCTGTCTTTATTTGACACCAAGAATGGAATGGATTGAAATGACTTTTTCTAATTTTTTGGTTTGAGTGAATCCATCAGGATTTTTTGTTTCACTAACAACTTTGATCAATCCAAGAGCATCATGTACAAGGCCTGCCTTTGAGCTACTGCATTCCTCTTAGCCTTGAGCTCACCAAGCTTTATTGTTTTTTTCCTTTATAGCCTAAAGAAGTATCAATGCTTATAAACTCTCTAAACTCAAAATAAAATGAGGTTTTTACCCAATGAAAAGAGAATAGTTAAAAATTTGGGTTAATCCCTTATCAAGTCATAGTAAAAAATTTGTGGCTCCTAATTGATAATGTCAATGAAAGACAAAATGGTTGTCTTCTCATTGTTGCAATACAAATTCTAATACTACCACAATGGACTAACAAAACTGTGTTTAAGGAGATTGTTTCAAGTCATAAAAGGATTTTTTAATATGACAGACTTCATCAACTCCTCATGAGTGGCAAACCCAGGTGGTTGCTCTATATAGACTTTTTCTTACAAATCACCTTTTAAGGAAGCATTTTGATATCTAACTAATATAAGAGCCAACTATATACAATATTGAATGCCTAAAGTATATGGATAAAAAAATCTTTGCCACTAGAGAAAAGATGTCATTATAATGAAGCTCATAAAACTGAGTATACCTCTTAGACGCTAAGAAAGCCTTGAGACCATCCACGATGTCATCAAGAGAAACAAAGATAGTAGATATTCAATGACAACCAAAAATAGACTTAACTAGAGGAAGATCAACTAAATCCCACATACCATTAGAGTGTAAGAATGACCTTTCATCCAGGGCAATTGCCGCCAATCCTAATCGGTACAATCCTTGCTAATAGATTTGAGCACAGAGACAGAAGGCACTAAAGCAATCAATGAATAATAGGTGGTAATAAGAAATTGAAAGAAATAACATGAGAGATGGGGTGAGAATTTGTATAATGATGAGTACCTAGATGTTGTGCGATGGGAAGGACCAAATCATATACCGAGTGTATTTTGATAGTGTACTTGAAGGAGACGAGGCCGTTGGTTCAGGCATATCCTAAATAGAAGAGTGATAGCGTTGCATATATAGCTGCAAATCTTGTCATTCGAACCGGAGGAATCATCAATGGTAGATGCAACTAGAAAAGTCAGAGTGAAAAGTGGAACGCAAAGATAAAGAGCCTTATACATAGATTCTTAAGAAATATGTCTAAGAATTGGAACCATCTTTTTCAATGAAGGTAAGATGGGATGACCAATGTAACTGTCTATGTGCTTAGGTGTGGATGAAGCATTATAGGATGTAGTGACACTGATGTTCAAACAGTCAAATACCAGGAATCATGTGTAGAACCAATCTTCCTTTACATCCCTAGATCATGAACAATTACAGAATTAGGAGACAAGGTTATTAAGTTGTTATGAGATTTTAGTTTACCAACAGAAAACATATAAATGAATATTTTAGGAGATTAATGGGTTATAAAGATATAGAAGGGCCCAATTAGTTATGGTTTGAGACAAGCATGTGGTACGGTGGCCATGACTTGTCTAGATAAGCTATGTAGTGGACAACAGAACTAGCTGTGTACCTTGCTAAGCAACCTAGAACTGCAGGAACTTAGTATACCCCTAGATACAGAAATCATAGGTGGAGCAGTGATATCCATAATATCAAACAGGGGTTCAGTGTTGGCTGAGCAGGGTGGTCATGCATAAAGTGCCCAACAACGAAATTGTTCCTTGTTGCTGCAAAAAGGAACATCTAGTGCAGCCACTATTCTCCTTGCCACCAAGGCTAGTAGAATGTGTAATAATAGTTGACCTGTCAACATATTGATCAACAACACAAGCTTAAAAGCTTGCGTGCGTATCCTGAGAGAAGACATCATTAAGTGAAGGAAGCAAAGATTGCAATGGATCTCCACATGAACAAGCTTGTTTTCAGAAGGGCAAGGAACTTATGAATAACAAATGGCTCCTTGTTTTGCATCCATGGATGAAAATATTGGTATAGGAATTAGTCTCATTCATATTGTTGGCAAATATATCAAAACATACGTATTGATGTTAGACATTTTTAAAGAAAAATTTAACTTGATAGAAAAATGTAGGCTGATATATCGTGTTATATCATTAATATAATATCATTTAACAATCTTGTAGTGATATCGAGAGACTTGGCATTGATATCTTAAATATAACTTATTATTTAATTCCATGTTTGTGCTTGTAATGTGCGGATGGTGAAACTAATGTGAATACTGAGTAGAAGAATCTCATTAAGCTCATCTACCAATCGTCTAATTTGCTCAAATAATCATATCAACTTGTGATCATCAAGCTGTAACCGATTCAGATCATTAATTACACGATATATGCGAGTGTCATTACTTGGATATTTATCCTTGGTTCTAGTCCACAATGATTTGCAAGATTGGCATATTTTCAAAATGACCTACAATTTGTTATCGGCCGTATTGAGTGATACAAATTGTTATTGGAAGTATTGGAAGCAATTTTTTTAGCTAATTGAAAAACAAGGGGTANAGAAAAATTTAACTTGATAGAAAAATGTAGGCTGATATATCGTGTTATATCATTAATATAATATCATTTAACAATCTTGTAGTGATATCGAGAGACTTGATATTGATATCTTAAATATAACGTATTATTTAATTCTATGTTTGTGCTTGTAATGTGCGGATGGTGAAACTAATGTGAATACTGAGTAGAAGAATCTCATTAAGCTCATCTACCAATCGTCTAATCTGCTCAAATAATCATATCAACTTGTGATCATCAAGCTGTAACCGATTCAGATCATTAATTACACGATATATGCGAGTGTCATTACTTGGATATTTATCCTTGGTTCTAGTCCACAATGATTTGCAAGATTGGCATATTTGCAAAATGACCTACAATTTGTTATCGGCCGTATTGAGTGATACAAATTGTTATTGGAAGTATTGGAAGCAATTTTTTTAGCTAATCGAAAAACAAGGGGTAAATATTGGCTAATATGATGACATATTGCGATTTTATTGTGATATCAAGAAATATTAATAGTAGGAGAGTCCAAAAACGATATATATATTGGTCAGCATTTCATCCTAAGGTGCAATATAATATTAGACATTAGGTAATACTTGTTAAGTAGGAAAAAACACTATGTTTTTCATTGTCAAAAGAACTTCACTTAGGGATGAAGCGTATAATAATGAAATAGCGGCTAAAGACATTTGAATAGCTAAAATGGTGTAACAAAGGGGTATATGAGGCAAAAATGAGCTGCGGAATCAGAAAAACCACTATTCAAGTTGTGCATGGGATTCACATGCAATCAACACGCTACATGGTTGGTGCATTTTCGGTAGTAGTTTCTCGACTCAATTCTCTAGTGTGATTACCCTAGTGTTATTAGATCTTCGATTGGCTTTGTTGGTTCATGCGGATCTAAGATTTTTTTAAGCAAGTATGCTTCATGAAAGGTATTCATGTGCCACACAACTATTTTAGGGTTTCCATACAATCTTAGCTTTCATATTATGTAGAAAGGGAGAGAAGAGAAAGTGGAGGTAAAGAAAGAGTTGGGAGAAATGGCTTAGCGTCCTAATAGCAATAAGCATGTATTTATAACAAAAAATTTAAGGGTGCAATTACATTCATACAACAAACAAAAATAGGCTTGAGGATCGAAAATGATGTTTTGACTAATAACACGAACAAATATAACAAAAATAAAGCACAAATAAAACTATGTTATGTTGAAAGTTTGAAACTCTCTGAGGAGGAAAAGCAGTTGGGAAAGAGACAACGAAAGAGGGATAACCTGCAAAAGAAGAGCGTTCATGTGAGCTTTGATAGAAAATAGGCTTGGAACCTAACCCTACTAGGTCGATGACTTTGTTTTAGCAATTGGTCACAAGTACTTGATTCCAAGCAAGTTGAGGTCGAGACCTGATAAGTTGACTCATCTTATGCTCTTTAATGTTTTGGGTGCTTGTAAATATTGTCCTTTATTTCCTTTCATGCCCTCAATCAAGTTGGGCTCCCTCACCAATCCCGGCAACTCGCAACTGAGCAACTTCAATTTCAATGACCTATATTTCTAGTTTGAAAATTCAAACTTAGGCCAAACATGTCAAAAGCATGTCCGAAAAGTATTGGAACATATCAGGATGCATTGGTGGTGTATGTGTCTGATACTAATACGCCACCCGGAAGAGGTTTTTGTGCTTCTTAGACCAGAGCAAGGATGACATTTCACCCAAATCCACAAGTAAATGCCATATTAAAGTACAATCTAAATTGCTGCCTAGTTAAATTGCATGTCATCTCCATTTTCTGATGGTTTCCCAAAAAGAAAAAGGGCCTGAAGGCCATACAGCTCTGTGCAGGCTTGCTAAATTTTGCTTCTCTAGCAGTAACTTCTCCATTATGAAAGTTTGTTTCCCACATTAATTTTGTATATATGCATGATAACCCACCTAGCCATAATTGAAAACGAATTGTTTGCATTTGAAGAATATGCAGTTAGAAGGATATAATAATCAGATTATCCGTTGAATTGAGTTTTTCTCTTAGTTCATTCTCATTCACTCATTGCTTTTGCTTATTTAGCTCCCTAGGAACTGGATGCATCTGCATTTTTTGCGTGCAATTGGCATTGCGATGTCCATGAGAGAAGGTATTGCTGCAGATGCTGCAGCGGCTTTGCTTTTCCGCATACTTTCCCAGCCTGCATTGCTTTTTCCTCCACTGAGACAAGTTGAAGGAGTTGACGTCCACCATGAACATTTAGGCAGTTCTATTTCATGCTACAGAAAGCAGGTAAACTAGTTGTAACATTAGGTGCCAATAAAAATTGATCAAAGAGCAAGGGAAAGGAAAGAAGAATTGGTCAGAATGTGTGGGAAAGCTTGAGAGTTCTTTTTCCTTCCCATGGTTCTTTCTAGAATCCTATTGGAGCCATTGTCATAGTTGGATGTATTATTTAGCGGATTTAATCAAACCATGCTACTGTTGTTCCTAACTAGATAGAAGAGCCTGCTGCTGAAGCAACTATTGAAGCAACGGCCCAAGGAATTGCATCAATGCTTTGTGCGCATGGTCCAGAGGTGGAATGGAGAATTTGTACCATTTGGGAAGCTTCTTATGGTCTGATTCCTTTAAGTTCCTCAGCCGTTGATCTCCCTGAAATCATAGTTGCTACACCATTGCAACCACCTATTCTATCATGGAACTTGTACATACCTCTCCTTAAGGTACTGGAGTATCTTCCTCGGGGAAGCCCATCTGAAGCATGTCTTATGAAAATTTTTGTTGCTACAGTGGAAACAATTTTGAGAAGAACATTTCCCCTGGAGTCCTCTACTGAAGAAAATCGAAAATTAAGATACAATATTGGAACTTCAAAAAACCTTGCTGTGGCTGAGCTCCGTACCATGGTCCACTCACTGTTCCTAGAATCATGTGCCTCTATAGAGCTTGCTTCACGATTACTTTTTGTTGTGTTAACTGTCTGTGTTAGTCATGAAGCTCATTCAAATGGGAGCAAGAAATTAAGGTGTGAGGATAATTACACTGATGAAACAAAGGAAATGCAGGAGGAATTTGAGATGCGGAGGGACTCAAGTTCTAAGAAAAGGAAAAAACAAGGGCCTGTAGCAGCATTTGATTCCTATGTTCTTGCTGCTGTGTGTGCTCTAGCCTGTGAACTTCAGTTGTTTCCTTTGCTGTCAAGAAATAATCCATCGAGCTTCAAAGTTGTGCAGGAAATGGTCAAACCTGTTAAATTGAATGGATCTTCTCATGAGTTTCAGAGTGGTATTGACTCCGCAATTCATCATACCCACAGAATATTAGCGATTCTGGAGGCATTGTTTTCACTGAAGCCATCTTCTATTGGCACATCCTGGGGCTATAGTTCAAATGAAATAGTCGCTGCTGCCATGGTTGCAGCTCATGTTTCTGAGCTATTCCGGAGGTCAAAGGCATGTATGCATTCTCTCTCTGTCTTGATGCGATGCAAATGGGATAGTGAAATTCATACCAGGGCATCTTCACTGTATAACCTCATTGATATACATGACAAAGCTGTTGCATCCATTGTCACCAAGGCAGAACCGCTAGAAGCGCATTGGTCTCATGCACAGCCATGGAGGGATTCCCCATATAATATGGATGGCCGAAAACATAATGAAGGTGAAAAAACAGTCTGCTTTGAGTCAGATGTTCCTTCTGCCTTGGAGTGTGAAGATTCATCGCATTCAAAGAGTTTGCTTAAATGTGAGACAGAATCAGATTCAAGTAAGGACACCGGAAATACCTTGGGTAAAAGGAGAGCAAGATTCCGACTGGATGCCTCGGATTTGGCCAATTTTCTCACAATGGACAGGCATATAGGATTTAATTGTAGTGCACAAGTTTTCCTGCAATCTGTACTTGCAGAAAAACAAGAGCTATGTTTCTCTGTTGTTTCTCTCCTTTGGCACAAGCTGATTGCAGCTCCTGAAACACAACCCACCCCAGAAAGTACCTCTGCACAGCAAGGATGGAGGCAGGTAAATTTCATGGGATTCTTTTCCTTTTCTGTGGTAGGATCCCTTTTGTTATCTTAAAACTCAAGATCAAATACAATATATTTTTTCTGGTAATGACTCCTTATTAGGAAA
This sequence comes from Nepenthes mirabilis, assembly GCA_025585075.1. NCBI lineage: Eukaryota > Viridiplantae > Streptophyta > Magnoliopsida > Caryophyllales > Nepenthaceae > Nepenthes > Nepenthes mirabilis. The sequence continues at coordinate 4,453 of JAODPA010083034.1, read as the reverse complement.
GTATTGATGTCTTTGGATCAAATTTCATCATCTGGTTTGTCTAATTGCTTGATGTCCTTTGTTGATCTATGTATGTGATGCTTACTTGATTGTAAATAGTATTTGCTTCTTTATATTTTCCAGGCACATGCATCATCCCAATAGTGCTCTGCAGATTTCTAACTGTCTCTGATTTGTACTTGGTTATCTTTCTTTTGATTCATTATATGCACTTGGTGATCGTTCTTGTTTTATAAAGATCTTACTTGTTCAATTTTCACTGCCTTGGTCAGCACTGCTAGCGCCATTGAGTTCCCGCAAATCTAACATCCTTCACAACTACCTAAAATTATGATGTTTACTGAATGATGTGAAGGCCTCCTTTTGTTGTAGAACTCTAGTTTAAATGACATTTTCCCCTTTATTTTCTTGTTTGGTATTGTCAACAAATCCCTTTTTTTACATCCCTTTGGATTAGATTTATGTAATGAAATACCTTTTGTGTTACTTTTATAAAGCATTTCAAGTTTTCATCAGCATCAGGGATTGGAACTTCAGTATGTTATTATTGATGTATTGTATAAAGAAGACCTCATATGTACCTCGGTATAAATTTGCATGTGGGCTTCCTCAATTTATTGAAATAGTATGCTATGCAAACTATCGTTCCTATCTGTTGAGAAATTTAGACTTCATAATAAAGTAAAAGCAATGCCTGATTATCATTCTTCAACATGTACACAAATGAACAGCACTCTTTGATGTTTTCTATACAAAAGATGTAAGATACAAATTATCATGTCAACAAATTATAATGTTTATGCTCTTAACATGTAGAAGATACAAGTCTTTGGGAAATTTATCATGAATTAACTTCACCCTTCATATCTTGATGAGAAGTGGTTAATTACATTTAATAGTGATTAAATCTGGTTGTGTATCTGTTGATGAAATTGATAAACTTAGAGCTTTTGTAGCTATCAAACAATGTTGCATGGTTTTCTTCTCTTGCATACTTCAGCCCTTGCCATCAGTCTAGTTGGCCATTACCACAATAGATATTTTGCATGATTCTTACCATGATGACTTTCTCTGGCTCTTTTGTAACACCATCGCATTAGACCTTTTCAAGCAAATTGTCTTAATTGAACAACTTCAGTAACACCATGAAGAGCTGTAACCATTGTAACTGTTTTTGCTCATTTGAATACCATCATGATGAAGGACCTTAATCAAACAACTTTGATGAGACAAATCCAAACTCTACTCTAGAAAACAGTTTAATAATATCCGTGTGCAATTGTGCATATAAAAGCCTTGTTGAGCTTATCTTGATTCCTGCAGGTGGTTGATGCACTATGCAATGTGGTAATAGCATCACCAGCCAAAGCAGCAGCGGCAGTTGTTCTTCAGGTCCTCCTCCATTTATTTTCAAACAATTTTTTAGATTATATATGCTAATTTATTTGATCAGCATACACCACCTTCTTTTATACTCGATGTGGGCCCTTGATAGTTCACTTAGTGATCTGGTTGATAGAATGATTGAATTGCTCATGACTCTGATGAGTCCATAAGGGGCTATGTAGAGCTGCTCAATTGACACCAAATGTTCTCTTGGGATCTTAGCCCCCCCAAAAGAATTCCATTAAATCTTAATTTCAAGTCTTTCATTCGGTTCTCCATAAAAAAAGAGTTGCTTTGTCTTGATTTAGTGAATTTCTGATCTTTGTTTTCTTGTCAGGCGGAGAGGGAATTGCAGCCTTGGATTGCTAAAGATAATGACGACAACCAGAAAATGTGGAGGATCAACCAGCGAATTGTGAAACTGATAGTAGAGTTAATGAGAAATTATGATAACCCAGAATCTTTGGTTATAGTGGGAAGTGCTTCGGACTTGCTTCTCCGTGCCACAGATGGGATGCTTGTTGATGGAGAAGCTTGCACTTTACCACAGCTAGAGGTAACTTCTCAAGTAGACTCAATTCTAGAGGCATATGCATGTCTAAACTGAGAACATTGGAACAAGTTGTATGGATCATGCAATGAAATGTCAGTTAATATATTATCAGTATCAACCTCCTAATGTTGTGACAAAATTGTGATATATCAGTTAATATTGAAAATATCAATGAATACATCCAATATTAGATCTAGGTTCTAGTTGCATATAATGTTTTGTCCGATATAGATACATATTACCTGATATGGCCACAACTAATACCGACACACATGCCAGTTTTTATCATCCATGGACCAGGGATATACAATTACTCTAATAAGTTTTGAAGGTGATTACCAGCCACGTTGTGTTTCTTCTATGCTGTTACATTGAGTTAATTGACCCCTCTATTATGCAAGGATACCAGTTTTTTCATCCATGGACTAGAGATATATGATTACTCTAATAAGTTTTGAAGGTGATTACCAGTGACATTGTGTTTCTGCTATGCTGTTACATCGAGTTATATGACCCCTCTATTATGCAAGGGTGATGGACATTTATTTAAAGTTGATGAAATTTTGTTGCATCTGTCTAACAATAATGCAGCTATTGGAAGCGACAGCTAGAGTGGTTGAAACAGTGCTGAAGTGGGGAGAATCTGGATTAGCAGTGGCAGATGGCCTTTCCAGCCTTTTAAAGGTAGAGTGAAAAGAATAAATAAATTGCAACATATATATTTCATTCATACTACAAGCACAGAGGCTCAGACCTCTTTTTAGTCAGTTAAACTTGGCCTTACCTTACATTATGAAAAACATCATTTTTTCAACTTAAATAAAACTTCCATGGGAAACCTAATCCCCAAATATAGTTAACTTAGCTACCTTCTAGTGTTGGGAAATTTTATTCCGTTGCCCATGAAAAACACTCCCTCCTAAATTAGTTCAAATCATTGCTTTTCTAACATTTGCTTGTGCAAAAACATGAATAAGAAGTCAGAGTTTCGCTCTCCATTATCTCATTATCTGCCTAGTACATGGAACATCTTAATCTTCAACATACTAAAATCACCACACACCCTACCATTACTTCTGAAGTAGCTTAAAATAAATTTTGATTTCTGAGTAGTTATTGCTTTTTCTTTAGTAATTAAAAGAATGCTTATTCACGGGGCGATACTATCTCTATCTGCAGTGTCGTCTTCCAGCAACGGTCCAATGCCTTTCTCATCCGAGTGCCCACGTCCGTGCTCTCAGCACGTCTGTTCTTCGAGACATACTGCATAATGGATCAATCAAATCCCGCCCCGAGAAAGAAAGCAGAAGTGAAAAAGAAAGCAGAAGCCGAATGTGTGGGCCACCTTTTCAATACTTAAATTCGAGCATCATCGACTGGCAAGCTGATATCGAGAAGTGTTTGACATGGGAAGCTCACAGTCGAATTGCAACCGGAAAAACAATCCAGTTTCTCGATGCAGCTGCTCGGGAATTAGGCTGCAGTATTGCTATTTGACCTTTTATTTAACAGTTTAAATAACTTGAAAAAGAAACAATGTGACCGTTAGATGGTTGGTCTAGAGCATGTGGATTGACCATTTGGCCTAGATGTGTAAACTAAATGTCATTTGTTGTGTAAAACGTCGTTTTGACGACTGAACTAATTCAAAGACAGCAGAAGGGTCCTAATGATGATGGGTGCCCACTTTATGTTCGACCTGTTCCTTCTCTATCCCCAAATTGGAGTAAAATGGATGAAAATATATATCAATATATTAAATATCGGTTAATATATATCTATATTAATACTATGATATACTGTCATATTAATAATATATCATGATATATTAATTGATATTTAAAATATTAAGATATGGCTGATATATCGATTGATGTTTTGTTGTTAATTGACCATTCCTAGAATTTTTTATGCAGAATGTGCCGTTAAAATTTTTAAAATATACCATATGCTTCGTAGTTCATACGTGATTTGCCCAAGTAGTATAATTTTACTAAAGATAATCGAGCTTTTCATTACTCCTTTTGCTACCTGAGCTTTCTCCTCCAATAGCTCTGGCCATTCCTGTTTTCTTGCATCAGTTAAATCGCTATGATATTATAATTATTATCGTGTTATAATATATATATGAGAAATTAGTGATGTAATTGGTTTGTAAGCAAGTCGATGATTTATCGATAGAAGAGTTTGAACATGGCTTCTCTAATAAGCATGAACTGATCTTCACATTCTCTCATAACGGAAAATTACCTGGGCAAAAAAACCCTAGCATTGTAGGCTTTGTTTGTAAGGGAGCTCGATCAGCGGTACTTCACTGCTACTTCCTCTCGCTTGGTCGATTTGTGGTGATGAACGACGAACATATTTATAGTTGCAGAGTTTGCATGCGGCAACTGATCAAAGCAATCGGAGAAGACGAAGATGGAAATAGCTGTTCAGAGGGCATTAAATCTGAAGATGAAGATGGATTCATTGATTTCAGGTTGTTGGCTGATGGGTCATGATCCAAGCAGT
>JAODPA010083023.1:0-25855 GCA_025585075.1 Nepenthes mirabilis | reverse complement strand
AACTTTACATTATTTTTTAATATTTTATTATTTATTTCTAGGATGGTCAATGCTCTCTTGCCAAGATTAACTTTGGGCTAACCAACTGTTAATATGATGAACATTGTAGCTTCATGAAAGTTGTAGCCAAACCCTATGACTTAAAGAGTGAAGAAAGATGTTTTACAACCTAGAGAGGCCAATAATAAAGGACTCTGGTTAGCTGTAACTCCGGACAGTGAGCTTAGTGCATTGGAAGACCCATGGCCACCATCTATAGAGAAGGAAGACATTCAGGTCACAGGTCTAATCCAACCAATGCAGAATAATAATAACAATAAAGGAACAAGGACTTGTAAGTGAGATCCGTGATTATAAAACTTTTGATAGGTGCAATTTATACGGCTAATCAATAGTGTTGTAACAGTTCTCCAAACTTTCATCACATTGCTAGCCAAGGAGCGGAAGGTTTATCTACCACAACTCATCGCAACAGGATTTTTATTTTAATAAAAAGATAAATGCAATTTAGATGCGCAATTTCCAATAAAGCCTGCCTGAACTGCTGCATAAATGCAACAAAAGCACGTATGCGGAGTGATAACTACCGTAGTTATCGGAATTCATGATTCCCAATATCCATCCATCGCACATACCAAATGAAATTTTTTGTCACATAGCTAAGAATACCTAATACGGTTTTCAGTGGTAATCTCTAGCATAAAAGGACATTTGTCCACGTTTCTACATAATAAGCTATATGTACCGAACAATTACACTGTAACTATGGTTTGAACAGGGTGCAGAGACTCCTTAACATCTTTCATCATCAATCCAATTACTAAATGCATTTGTTTTGGTTGATGAGCATATGTGCTGTCACTAGTTTCTCACATAATGGATGGCAGGTGCCTCGGACCAAATCAATACTATGGCATTACCCAATCTAATGAGAAGAGAGACAATTTTGTGCCAATCTTTGAGCAGCTATGGCTACAGAGGATGTAGCAATCAAAGAGGGGCGCACAATGTTAAGGCGATATAATAGAGATCAGAGATAAGCAGCTCAAAGAGAAAATGAAACTAGCATAAGAAAGGCCAGAATTGGTACGACAATTGGTGGGCACCAGAGGAAGGCACGCTCTATCTGCTTTGATGCAGCAGTTGGTGTTAATAAAGCGTACTGTGCAGAAATAGTCACAGACTGCACTGGTTCACCAGTGTTTCAGACGCAGGTCGTCAACTATAATTCATTTTGTAACTGAAGCCATGAGTGGTCAATTGGCTGAAAATAACTGCTCTTCACATGAAAACCTGGAAAGAAAAAACCAAAGTGATGCCAAAGTGATGACAGATAATATTGATGGCAGCCCTCCATACAGATGGAGGATATCAAATATTCTGGAAGATATTAACACTCGAAAAGACTTCTTTGCAGTAAGTAGTTCAAAAATTAACATCAGGGAAACAAGTACGGTGAGACTTATGAGATAGCTTCACTGGTAAGGAGAATAAAAACCAACCTTCTGTCATCTTTGATGCAAAGGGACACCATCCAAACTCAGTCCACAGGAATACGAATGATTCCAACAGACCACAGCTTGGCATTTACTTGCCAGGGCTACTGTTGTGTTTTGTTTGTTTAATTTTTTAATGTTTGCCTCTTAGGAAGTTCTGATTTAGGTTGAACGGAGGAATCCACTTCCCTCTATTCTCTTCCATGATTTCCTTCCTCACCTCATCTCCCCCCCCCCCCCCCAAAAAAAAAAAAAGGAAAAACCCAAACAGGCTGACAGTATTATTCTGAACGGAATACAAACCCAAAAGAGGATGGAGGTATCACCATATGCATCAAGTTTTCAAATCTAAAGCCTGTTTCTAAAGATGATCCTGCTGCAGACGAATTTGCTCGTGGACATCAGATGCCCAATATGCCTGAAACTTTGTAAATCATCAACCAAAAAAAAGGAAAAACTTTGTATACAAAACGGAGTTTGAAACACAGCACATCCTGTGAAAAGCACACCAAGTTCTGAAACAACTGCCAGAAAAACCACATCACTTACAATATATTTGGGATGCTCATAATATGCACATCATTATTCCTCAATCAACATCAATTATTAGGATAACAGCAGCAAAGGTGGATCACAAGCACAGCATTAAAAAAACAGAGGTGCATTACATGTATAGCATTACAGGCATAGCAGTTCATTTTACTGGTAACACCATCAAAGGGCGCCTTGGAATTTTGCCGAGGAAACACTACGCACTGATGGCATAGTAATTCATTCTTTTCGATGCAATACACAAGAAATAAAGAAAATGCAGAGGAGAGAATTAGGAAGGAAAGAAGGGCAACGAATGCAGGGTTGAAAGAAAGAGAAAGATGCTCCCTCATAATATAGAATTCAAAAACAATGCATCATCAAATACATGACAAAAATACCCATAAAAGGGAAAAAAAAAAAGATACTAAAAGTGAAAACCTTATTTTATGGCAAGAGTATACAACCAACAAACAGAAGGCACAATACATAAAATCAAGCACCTTTCACTAGTACCAAAGCACACCTGCTGAACAGCATAAATCCTACATCCCATCAGTTAGGGGATAAGCTGCTGAAGATGCGTTTCAGACTACGACACACTGCACGCAATCTTCCCATGCTCTCGGAGCATATCTATTAAAAAAAAAACGAACATCAGCCCTCGGAGTTGAACCAATTGGTATTAGGCAGAACAATCAAAAGATGCACACCTTTGGACAAAAACGGACATCAAGTGTCTCCAGCATATTACATCTCGATATAGCAGATTCCACTGCGGCTTCATCAATGTTGCAAGACTATCAAAAATCGCCACAATCCAAGACCATGTCAACATCAACATCTCAACATTTATTACAAGCAGTCAGTAAACAATCCTCATCCATATGACTGTTACTTGATTCTTTTTTTTTTTTTTTTTTTTTTTTGCGGAGGGGGGGGGAGGGGAAGGGGGCAGAGGGCTGAATCAGCATTAATTGCTACCAGCCTCATCCAACCCCATCCCCTACCTGCAGTGCAGTTTCCCTTATTGTTAAAAAAAAAAAAAAAACCGTAAGCCTAACAGCAACTCAACTTCTCACATCCTCTTTGTATTTAACATTGGACCCAAAACAAGAAACACAATACATACCTGAAGGAATAGACTGCTCAATCTCGGACACTCAAGCTTCAAGATCTCCAAAGAAGAACAATTGCTGAAACAAGGTGATGCAGTGCAGCAACCTTTTAGGAGAGAGTATTTATTAAAAGCAGAAATAAAAACCTACCACATCAATGGAAACACAGTACCTCAAATTAAGAAAGCACAAATTGGAACAAGCAACATCCACTTCCTTCAAATTTACTGACAAGGAAAGGTTTAAGGATGATAGATGTTCACAATGTGCCATTGGTGGTATGAAAACTTTCTTGATATTTGGACAACCAACACAATTAAGGTTCTGCAATAAACGGTGAGGCAGCTGAATTGTATCTGATACATGCACCTTGGAGGAAAAGATATTAGACCCAAAAATTCTTGGCAGCTCAGGAGGCTGACCACTTGCAAATCCCCAATCGAGGTCATGCATATTCCCACAGCCATTCATGCTCACATGGGTTAGACGAGTACAGCAGGCAAGCAGCTCCTCTATTGCAGACTGACCAAGAGTCCCGTACGACAAATCAAGCTCATGGAGAGAAGGCAGAGCATGCTCTTTGTAGAGAGCCTCAAGTGATAAGTCATTCAGGTATTTGCAAGCCTGCAGCTTCAATACCTTAAAAAGCCAATACAAATACAAATTAACAAGAGGCTAAAAACACTAGATCTAAATGCAAGCCATCCCCATAGCAATCATATGGATATCAGATGTATCAGACAATACATAACAGTATTAGATATAACAGAAGCAAAAAACTCTTTTATGTCGTAGGCTGACAAGAAAATATTGGACAATATATCACCTATGTCACGTCCGGCATTCTTATATTCATGTTAATTATAGGGAACATGTGCTTACCTTAATAATCTGTAAATCACAACAAACCATAATACACAAGATTCAAAATAGTACCAATCATCAATGACTAATATTCATCCAACAATAATGTCAACGCAGCTTGTGATAAGGAAAGATGCCAACTAAAATTCCAAACTCCTCTTATAAAAATTACACCGAAACTTATAAGATAACCATAAGAAATTTGCAAACATATTTCTAAATTACCAATACTAAAAACTTACATTTTTGGGATGCATATAAAGTATAAGTTCTTATATCATTACTTAAACTAAACCAATTACATCATTATAAATTACCGCACACTTATTGATTCTTTTTTACTTTTATTTATCAGGCTTGAACTCCTGTGAAAAATCTGGAAGGAAAGAAAACAGTAAAAGTGAGCCAAATATTTAACAAAAACATAATAGTCAAGTACATGCATATTTATCTTTAAAATAATTCATAAGGAGAAATATGGATCATGATGCATGTAAAAATACATATATACTTTTAGAACATTTTCATGATACAATTGGCTTTTTTCTTGTACTTAATCCTTATTATTTGCCAGCACATTCTTACCTTACATATCCTGAGGAATCAGAACTAGTAGACCTTACTAACTAACAAAGCATTTGATCGATATCTGAATTGTATTCACTCCACACAATCAAATAAAATCACATAATACTTTCTTCCTTGTTTATATCCCAAAGATAGGATGGATTGTGTTCACTCCACACAAATCAAAAGTCATATCTTCCTTATTTACATACCAAAAATAGGATGGCACTACCTATTGTCTCCCAGTAGGTAGGGCCAAAATCGCACAGTAATACTTATTCAGACAACGATCTACACTATAACATCCTAAGACATGCCAGAAAATACTATCCGTTAAAATAAATCCTTGATTCAATTTCTTTACTTCTTAAAATTTCGTAGTGAAAGCACTTGTCCATAATTTTACTTCTTAATTTTCTCATCTTAGAGAAAATTCATATTTTCTTCATATCATATTGGCTTCCACTCATACATAAACATATCATATACATTTGTAATAAAATCATGATAAAACACATCGAATATTTCTATAATAAAATCATATCAATGCATAACATAAGTTCGTATACATTTTAACATGTGTTAGACTTATTTTTAGACAATATATTATTCAATTTCCGGTCCATGAATTCCATAATATACCAGTTCACTAACCGGTTCAGTTCCATTTCATATCTTTAACCAGTTCGATCACAAATCCGGTTTATGGATCAGTTCGACTTTTCATAATATTCCGCCGGTTATATCATGTGAGTCGGTTCACCATTATCCATATAATAAGTAGCCAGTTCAATTATTTTAAAGGAGCATATATAAAGACCGGTTCACTTACCAAATTAGTCAGTTCCTTAGAAACCGGTTCATTAAATATCTTTAACATCTAGTTCTTATAATAGCCAACCGATTTACATGATGTATCGTTTGATTACTAATTTAACATACCATATACAGCCAGTTTATTATTTATTTCCTAACCGGTTCACACTAATTAGCAAAATAGGCAATTAAGTGCAAATCGGCTGGTTTAGTGGCAATTTCTGTTCTGGGGCCGGTTCAGCGACCAAATCAAAGTATGTTTGGAAACTGTTTTACATGATGGTAGTTACGCCTTAGTACTAGGATACTTGTTCGGGCCGACCGTAGGTTCAACTGGTACACAACCGGTTTAATCCATTTTTCCTAAACTGCCCTGTTACAGCATCAACAGGGATGCAGGGTATAGTTTGGTTGTCATTTTGGGGTCTGGTTTGGTGGTTAAATCCTACCAAATTTTACAAGTTGATACTTTAATATCATTTTAATATATTTAAGATACCTTGGCTGCTGGTTCAGCCCAATTTGGGACCGGATCAACCCATTTTCATGGGCTGAAATTCCATATTTCAGCAAACTGCTGAAGTTCAGTCTGAGTTCTGATTTCAACCTTAGTACTAGAAAATGTCTGAGTTGGCTGCTGGTGCAACCGGTTCATGGCCGGTTTAGTCCACCAAAGTCGACTACCAGATTTGCATCAGCATCAGCAAGGATGCAGGGGTGAGTTTTACTGTTCATTTGGGGATCTGATTCGGTGGTCCATTCAACCAATTTTCATGAGCCGAATTTATACAATCTTAATAAGGGTTTCAACTAATTGGTGACCAATTTTGAGCCGGTTTAGTGGTTGGATGGTGGCCGGTTTGGCCTGATTTCCCTAAACTGTCAATTTCAGCATTAGTAAACAGGGGTCGCTTCAGCTGTTATTTTGGGGTCCGGTTCAATGAGCAATTCAGCTCAACTTTACGAGCCGTTTTGTCACAACATCAATAAGTCATCTATCTTGTTGGTCACCAAACTTGGGCCGGTTTGGAAATCATTAGGTGGCCGGTTCATCCGAATAACAGTAGCTATTTTTCCTACTACTCAGGCTTCAGGATTTCAGCTAGCATGTTGCTGAACTTAGGCCCAGTTTAGTAATTAAATCACCATGAAAATTTACTTTTCATACATTTTCAAAATTAGCACTTAATTTTGGACCGGCTCATCTAAAGTTTCCAATTTTATCCTTGCCCAATTCAAAGTTATACACTGATTTTGTACTAAAAATTGCATCCTGATGCAATCTGGCCAGTTCAGTAATACCTGATTTTCTTGAGGCTGAACCGGTCACATTTTCAAGGGATATTTTTACACCAATTTCATGACATCTTAGAGGGTTCATTAAAGTTTCTATACTAATTTTTATAGGGTTTGAACCCATCAAATTCATAGAGAAAGTCAACACCAACAGCAAGGTCCCTGATTTCTCGATTCAAACTGCCAGTTTACTTTTAACACATTGAACCGGTCGGTTTCATGAAGAATTATTCCAAAATAAAAATATGGGGATTTAGCCAACATATTAAGGTATCTATGAAAATTTTCGTGGGATAAATCGGCCATTAACAATATGAAAAATTATGCATATCAGTAAGAATAAGCAGGTTGCAGAATTTGGACCTCATGAAGCATAATCTGAACTTTACTTAATCTAGCATGATAACAGCAATGATTTCAAGTATTGGATCAATAATACTTCAAATTAACATCAATAATTAACCAACAAATCAAAGAAATAGAGGTGTTCTTGCCTAGAAGTATTTTTAATTTAATTTTGAATCTCAACAGCCAACCGAGTCTTCTTGGTTCAGGTTCAGCTTTCTTCCTTCTGTTTTATTCTGATTTTTCTCTTCCCTCTACCCGGTTTTTTTTTCCTTCTTTATTTATTTTCTTTCCAATATGCTTAGTCATCACCTATTGAATTTGGAGTTGCCACATGCCCCCACAAGGTGGCAAATTCTTAGTTTTTCAAACCATGCAAAAGTACTAAGGTGGCTCTCCCTCCTTTAGCCACTTGTTGGAGTTTCATTTGGAGATTAATTTTTAATATGTCTTAGTCCCTCATTAGCCTCGCGTGCCTCTTCAGTTTTTATGCTGTTTTTCACTTTTTAATTAATTAATCACTTGGTAAAAAGGAGAGAGAAATTGAGCGGACGGCTGTTGCCGTGTACAGTAAATGGAAATTGCTGCATTGTGCGGCTGGTTTTCTTCTAATATTTTGGGAAACTTAATCAAATTTAGGGGCTATTATGTATGTACTAATGTCTGATGTCATGCAATGGTTGTATTCTTATTCAATTGTTGGAAACTTTGGTTGATTTTTCAATGTTGTTGCTATCCAGGTGATGGGATTACTTTCTTGCTGAATTTACCGTGCTGAATTTTCTAAGTGTGTGTGAGTTTGTGTGTTTGCAATATATATATTTTTGCTTAATTAATTTAATTCACACTATATTTAATCAATCGAACTAAGTTCGATTGCTAATCAGGTGTAATTTTGGTAATCAGGTTATCTTGTCGTCTACCAAAATAAATTTGATTATTAATCGATTAAAAATTTATTAACCGAATTACTTCCATATCATTCATTCTATCATTTATTAACTGAATGTGAAGTCGGTTTCATCAAATAAATTTTTATCGCATTTCGATTTAAGTTCCTAGCTTCCGCGTTTTTTTTACGATTTATTTATCTTAATTTTTACATAATTTAATTTAACTTACTGAATTATGACTAATGAAATCTCGGTCCTTACAACCAATACAGAGATATCCCGATTTCTCTATAGTATTGGGGGATTGATGTGAATATATAGAGACTGATCTTTCATTCCATGCATCCTACTCATGCCACAGAATGAAACATGAATCAATGGTGGTGCATGGGAAGGTTAACAAAGTACACTCAAGGATCTCCTATTATACTCTTCTCTGATTGTTGTAAAGGTATACTATAATATATAGATGAGTTAAGAAAGAGAATAAATATTAAGAGTATGAGTTAGGCAGTGTATGCACATACTAAAAGCTCAATCCCAGTGCAGAGGATTCGTATCATCCATGCTAACCATATCCTCAGTCTGTTAAACAACTTCAAAATTTATAATTGCTGCGGACAAGCACATAATTACTAAATTGATCTAATTTATGCTTATGTTAGGCAGTTGTTCTGGCGCATCACTAGAAACTCAGAAACATGTATTTTTACAGATGGCAAAAATTTTGACAAACTTATATAAGAGTTCTGAAAAAATAATGATTCTGCAGAAGATGCGAATGCATTCTTAAAATCCATATGTTGACACAACCACTGTCCTAGATTTAGTTCACCTTTTAGTTGGACTAACCAAAAGTGAGTTTACCATGATTCAAATTCTATGAAAGCAAGCAACTAATTCCAATAAAATGAAATCACTATTCATGCTATTACGACTACTTTGCATTCATCAAGCACCTTAAGCTTGCTCCCTCCCCCAGCAAAAAAAAACAGGTATATGCAATTGAAACGAAAATAGCATGTTCCTTTCCCATATTATTGATATGAATCAGGTAATGGGCCATATCTCATGCATAGTGCTGATTTAAACTTCCCTCAGCCTCAGCAAATAACTTCAGACAAAAATTGTCCTAAAAGACAAGCAGTCCATAGAAATACAATGGATGAAAAGTCCATGAAAGAGCAACAGGGTCACCATCTTTCTTTTCCCGCTAAATAACTATCTAAATCCACACAAAGACCCACAAACACCTGATCCAGAAAATGGATACCCATGTGGAAGTTATACAAACACCTCATGCAGCAAATCCATGTACACCGTCCTCTAATGTTGTTTTTCCAGTTGCTAAATGATGAAAGAAAGCATCATCTCACAAATGATTCAAAGAAGATATTGGCCCTTTAAAGATTATTTCCGACCTTCAGGCCATGAAAGCACAGTGGCGCAACAGACATAAGAAGCACCATAAAACAATGCCTATGGTATAATTGTTTACCATCCCCAATGAAAGAACTTAAAACACTCTGATAATTAACTCAATTAAAGGAAAATGAAGCCAATTTGAAAAGAATCTCTAGAATTCTGACTAGCAATCCCAGAGACAAAAGGACAAGCCCAATATTCAACAATAAGCTCTTACGTGCAGTTCAAGCAATAATGACAACATAGAAGCTTAGTGAAGACCACGTTTAACCAATTAATGAGCTTCACAAAGGAATTGCAACATGATAATGCAGAAGATCACACCCTATGGCTTCAATGTATTACGATAAATAACAAATTTACCGTGAGTTTTGGAGCTGATTAATTTTTGGTTTTCTAAATCATCAGTCACATGCTTTTATGTTGAGAAATTGATGTATACATTACAACAAAGCCACAAATTCTTCAGAAGTAGTTACTGAATCAAGATATGGACAAGCAGCATTCCATACTTATTAATAAGTTTTCCAAAAAAACCCGTTTAGCCTATGGCATGTAATCATTGAGAATGTATTTACGTAAACAATAAATTTACCATGAGTCTTAGAGCTGGTTATTTTTCAGATTTCTGCATTATCAGTCACATGCTTTTGCATTGCTGACAAATTGATTTATATCATTACAACAAAGCCACAACTTCTTCAGAAGTAATTACTGAATCAAGATATAGACAAGCAACAATCCATACATAGCTGATTTTTCCCCCAAAAAAAAAAAAATTTCAACCCTGCTTGTTTTATTGGAATAAATAATATCAGCACTTGAATTATTTATCCTCAGCAAAATCCCTTATAAGTACTTTCATCAACTCAGTTTTCAGAATATACATTCTCTACAAAATGGGTTGCATCATCAATGAGAAAATATTAAAGAGTGCTGAACGCTTAACCAACTACATATTTTCGTGCTCTTCACATAACCACCACCACTGTTTTTGTTTCATTCACTTAGCAACCTACTTTTTGTATCTCTTGTCAACTTAACATTTGTTCACTACTAGCATTAATTTTATTTAAGCATGAGACAAAAGTTGGGCACTAATGGAAATTAAAAGGAAATATCAACAATTGGTGATCATGTGAAAGAAAAAAATAAAACTCGTGGATGTGAAATTTAGAAAAAATTTGTAGGCAGAAGAGAAAAAAAACACATTATATGCGCTATCATTACAATTATAAATCAAGAGCTCATCCATGGAGCATGAATCATGTCAATCCAACATTCTCAGAGAATGCAAATGGACAGGGCCTTAATCCATCAACTGACAGAAATGTCAACATCAAAGGAAGTAGTTCAAGATTACCCAAATAAGCAAATTGCAACCTGCTAAGGTAATGAGCAGGACAGGGAAAATCACAATTGGAGTAAATCAAGGGGAAGAATATTCTGTATGATTCTGTTTCCTATAATTTTGTATCCCTTTTCTTTGTTGTAATATTTTGTTATTTTATATAATGAAGAGAAAGGAGAACGAAAGAATAATCTCTCCTCCACTTCCCACATTCATACATACCCTCATACAACATGGTATCAAAAAGTTAAGGGTTTCTCCCACCTCCCAATTTTTCCCGCAGCATTCGCATAAAAAAAGAAAAGCGAAAGGAAAAGAGAAGAAAAAGAGAGAGACACAGAGAGAGAGAGAGAGAAGAAAGGGTACTCTTTGTTCGACAGTAGCCATGTAGCCTCAGTTTTTCTGCCGCTAGCCTAAAAGATGCTTCCCTTGCCAGCCACATTGGTGGTATCTCCGTTAAAGCTGGGCTCATTCATGAGGTATTCTCTGTTTTTTCTGTCAATTTTGTTTTCCTTAGCCATGTAGTAGTGTTCTTCAGATTCATTGGTATTATCTGTTTTCGTTGGGGTTCTTCAAATTTCATTGATGTTGGTGTTTCCCTAGCCATTAAAGACGTGTGTGATGTGTCTGTCCAGTTCTACATTGGTTGCTTCATTCCTTTCTAGGCTGATTCCTTCGTTGGAGTTAGCCCCCTTTCGTTGGTGGTAGTCTGTTGGTGATACTCCTAATAGACTGTTAAGTAATGTGTTCATTGCAAGAAGTAGCCTAACCTTAGTTGAGTTGTCTTTAGTGGCTAGTGTTCATGTCTTGCCCCTCTGGTTCATACATCCAGTTTGACTGAGGCTGTTAAGGTGAGATATTCTCCCTCTTTCATTTAAAAAAAATCATTTGGCTGAGAGTATCCATTTGTTATTTGGCCTTGGCTGAGATTTGTGTCGGGATTTTATTCATATTTTTTATCATGTTATCCAAATTTGGAATGTTCAACCTAGTTGATTTCATGACCCCTGAAAAATTAAGCAAAAAGAATTATACCTATTAGGCAAGTTCAGTTCAAGTGCTTGTCCATGGTAAAATCTCATTCCATCATTTCATATCAAGGAGACCCACACTACCATACAAGTCCCCTAATGCAGATGAGTCTAATACTCATCCCAATGACTAATTGATGAAGAAGACAATGCAATTCTTGGGTTGATGCCAGCTAACATAGCACCCTATATTGGGTCATCATCCCTGTTTCTTGATACTGCATAAAGTCATTTGGGAATATCGCAAACATGAGTACCCCGACATAGGTAATGTTATATGCAATTATAAAGCATGCAAACAATAATTTGGCCTCAAAAAGAGGATCTCAAAGCGTGGTCAAATCTTATGTTTAGCCATAAGCAACGAAAGAAAATTACATCAACCACTTACTTTGAATCTTAAAGCTATAGCAAAACAATGAGAGAATCTTGACATTGTAACATTCATTCTTGATCTTCCATCGATCTTTGCCGTAGTACATGCTTGAATATTATGAGGGCAAGAATTTCCCGCTCTCAGATAATTCCGCTACTAGAGACCGACCTGCATTTGTTCCTTGTAGTGGTTTTAGTTCCTTTCAAAGAGGGTTGTTATTAAGAGGAGTATAGAGGTCTAGATGTAATTTTTCCCAGGGTGACGGTGAATTGAGAGACTGCAGTCACTCAAAAAGTTGTGAATAAAAAATGTCGTTATTACAGTTGCAACGGTCACTTTATCAATTATTATTGGAATTTGAATGGCAAGCAAGGTAGTTCTGCACACTAAGCCTCTTTAATAGAAATCGCACCCCTCATCCAACATATTTCCTACTATAGATCCTAGTTTTATACCAGTACCACAAAATAAGTGTGCTGAGCTCTTAACTCATAAAAGAACTACTTCCATGACCACTCTTGCACATTCAGATACTACAACCCACAGTTTTTTAGCCTTCACTTGCAGTCCATGGATCATTAATTCCATGTCCATGAATATGACTTGTTTGTCCACTTCCATTCTTAATTATGATCCTGCTAATTCTTCTAAATGTATAACCCTTACCAATGGTTCCCGGACTAAAGTTACAGGCTTAGGGAAATCCATCTGAACCCTAATCTTGATGTATTCGTTGTTTTTCATGTTTGAGACTTCTAGTTTAGTTGACTATCTATCAGTCAAATCACATAAGTTTTATGCTATTATATCAATTTTTACCCTTTCATGTGCATATTTCATGATCATAAAACGAAGAAGACTGTTATGCGATATGAGGCAGGTAGTTTAAAACACCTTGAGATCTTGCCTATCTCTCCACCTCAGGCCCTCCAATCTACATTATCTCCTATGCAGTGGCAATGGCATTGTAGTCTGGTCATTCATCCTAGACTCCTTGTCTATCCTAAAGAGTCAAAATAAGGATCTAACTCTATATTATATCTTCCGTGTAAAGCTTATCAATTTAGCAAACATTACCATGTCATTTCCTTCTACAAGTGTTAGTCATATCTCTAAACCATTTAAATTAGTCCACTCCAATGTATGGGACTAATTCATATTTCCACTACAAATTTCAGTATTTTGTCATTTTTGTGGATAGTCTTCCTGACATGACTTGGATATATTTAATGAAAATTAACACCAAGTTACTATTTATCTTCCATTATTTCAACCTAGATGAAAACCTACTTTAAAACAAATTTCTGATTCTTTGCTCTAGTAATGCCAAAGAATGAGTCTATCACTTTCACCTTCTATCTTACTTCTACAGAGATTCTTCATTAGACTTCATGTGTGTACACTCCTTAACAAAATTGAATCACTGAATGCAAAAATCATTTCTTGTTGAAGGTTACTCAGGCCTTATATATTACATGGAAGTTCTGAAACAATTTTGGAAAAAAATTATTCTCACTGCATGCTATCTCATCAATCGTATGCCATCCACTATTTTGGATAGAGCCACACCTTTTTCTCTTCTATTTCCATCCTCATCACCCTTTTTGCTGCCTCTGAGGGTTTTCTGTGTGTCAATTTCCATAAGCTTGAACCTAATACTAACAAGCTAGATTCTCAATCTACCAAATGCATCTTTCTTGGTTACAATCTCGCACAAAAAGATTATTAGTCATACAATCCTTCCCTTTAGCGCTATCTTATAAGTGCAGATGTTATATTTGAAGAATTCACACCTTCTCAAAAGAGCCCCATGTGGAACCCCATACTCCAATATCTATTTCCTATTTTCCAATTGGTGTGTCCTCTTCCAACGCTGATGTAAATCTGTTGTTGCCTCTTCATCTACTGATAAACCAGCCCAGTTATGCCCTCACACAAACTACCATGATCAATGTAATCTTCTACACGTTTATACTCGACGACCGCTTATTTTTTTGCCTCCTCTAATCTCTTCATTGTCTACAGATCTTGCACCTATAGAGTCAAATCTCTACCAATTATTCTTCATAAATGTAAATGTATATGTGTCACACAAAATCCTATTACCTAATATGTCTCCATTGATTTTTTTATTACCATCCTTCTTATGTTTCACATCTCAGCTCTCTAGAGCAATTATTCCAATGACTGTAAAGGATGTGTTATCCTGGGTGAAGAAAAGCCATTGAATTAGAAATATCATCCATGTATAAAAATGAAACGTAGGAGCTTGCTCCTTTACCGCACAACATGTACCGTCAGTTGTAAGTAGGTTTTTCTAACTAAATTTAACCCAAATGGCTTTGTTCATTGCCTAAAAACCATTTGCTTGCTCAAAGCTACACACAAACTTATAACATTGACTACAATGAAACTATTACATGCTGCTAAGATGTCCTCTGTTTGGGCTCTCATTTCCTTTGTTGCTAACCTTGACTAGCCTTTCTTTCAATTGGATGAATGCATTCCTCAATAGTAACTTGCTCAAAGAAGTTTACATTGAGTAACCTCTGAGGTTTATTAATAGAGGGAAAAACAAGAAATGTGTTTTTCAATTGATGAAGGCGTTACATGTATTGTAAATAATGCAGTCAAAAACACCACTAAGCATTACATGTACGGATATACAGGCTATTCTATCCTTGTAGTGCATGTCAATGATACTGAAAATAATTAAGATGAGATTGTGCATCTAAAGCAATTCCCACAATGACCATTTCAAACAAAAGGATTGGTAAAGGTTCATTACTTTTTGGAGATAGAAATTGTTAAATCTTAAAGTGTAAACCTGTCTCAATGAGAGTATGCACTTGATTTGTTGCATGAGACTGGCCTTCTTAGTATTTGTCCAATAGAAATTCCTATAGATGCTAATCTAAAGCTCCTAAAGGATGAAGTACATATGTTTGAAGATCAAGGTTCATATCAATGACCAACTGGAAATTTGAATTATTTATTATCACCAAACTTGATAATTCTCGCATTCACTATGATAAGTCAGTTTTTTGAAAGTCCTTGAATTAGTCATCGGGAAGTTGTTATATGCATTATTGAATATCTAAAGAAGATTCTAAAACTTGGAAGATTACAAAGATCAGGTAGACATCTTTGGGTAGAACAATTTATTAATGCCGATTGGGCAGCGTCTCCTTCCGAAAGACGATCTACTACAAGGTATTGTAGGTAGCAATCATGTTTCATGGAAAGTAGAAAGTAAACGGTAGTAAAAAGAACAAGTTCAAAAGCAGAACATAGGGTGATGGCCTACAATACAATTGAGCTGACAAGGTTAAAATATTTTCTTCAGGAAATTGCCTTTACTCCTATACCATTCTTTTGTGATAATCAAAATGCAATACTTATCAAATCTCATCTTGTATTTTATGAGAGAATCAAACACCTTGAAGTTGATTGCCAATTTGTCCAAGACAAAATCCTAAATCGCATTATATGCACATCATTAGTTAAGTCTAGAGACCTAACTCACTGATATTTTCACAAAATCTCTTGTAATCAGTTGAAGTTTATTTGCTCCAAATTTGGTTTAAACGACATTCATGGACCAAATCTAGGGAAAGTGTTAAGGGGAAATAAGCAAAATAGGAAAGATTGTTATTGGCATAAATCAAGGGCAAGATTATTATATTTTATTTCATTTCCTTCATTTTTAAATCTATTTCCTTTGTTATAGTATTTCGCTATTCTATATAATGAAGAGAAAGAGGATGGAAGGAATAATCTCTCCTCCACTTTCCACTATCATACAAATCCTAATTACTACACAGCCTAACGTAAGGCTCCCGCATTATCACAGGAAGGGCCAATATGATCTAAATTACAAAATCGGACCCAAAAAGACAGAATCAAACAGGAAAATAAAAACTAACAGAGAATTCAATGATGTGCTGATTTTGCTGAACAATTCAGCAATTTCCAAGTTTCATCAAATGAAAATACAATTTCACTTAGATTTTTGCTATTACATCAAATGCTTGATGTTGAAAAAATAACAGCAAATAATTGATACTTATAAATAAAAAGAATCAATAGAAGTGTATTAATGAATAAAAGTAAGCAGGGAGTTGAAAACAGCTCCTGACTAGATAGGATGACAATACATCGCAATCAGAAATATTGGTTTCCACTTTCCACATGCACAGCTACAATCTACTTGAGACAACACAACTACAAAACACGTGATTGAGAGGAGGAATCGATGATGCAAGGCAATAGCCAGAAATATTAATCTCCATATGTACAGCTTGCTATCCTGGCTACTTGACACATGACAACTACAAGACACATAACAAGGTCAGAACTTCAGCCCATTACATTGCATGTCAACAGGCCAAATATGCATCACAAAACAGCTGCACTGGCAAGGTTTTCAAGGAAACTTTATTTCCAACTTGGCCAATGACAAAGTCAGAGACTTGCACTCAAAACATCATAAAAGCACGTAACACAGCAGATAAGAAAAAAGAACACTGGAACGTACTTCTAAGCATCCATAAGTGGCACTTAACAAGTAAATATCGATGAATTTTTAAACATTTCATATTACAACGAATACCTTGAGTTGCATGCAGGACTGAAAAATTGGCTGCAAATCCATCAAGAACGTGTAGGACAAATCAAGATAAATCAGATTTTTAAGCCAGCCCAAGGAGGCTAGTCCATCAGAACCGATAGATGGACAGGACATCAATATCAATGATTCAATTAAAAGACATGAACTAGCTGTTGCAGACAAACAGTCATCCTTCAATTGGCTGCACATTCAAACATTGAGGATGTCAGTGACAGTTTCTGAAAACAGTAGTATAATGTCATATTTGAAATGTACCTGCAAAAAGAAGCATCTAATGATGTCAACAAGGGGCAATTAATGGAGGCTTCAGACAATACACCACATCCCTTCAACTCAAGCAACCCCATGCGTGGCGCTTCGATACAAAGAATGCTCAATTTGGGACAAATTCCCAGATTCAGTGATTGAAGACCAACCTGCAGTACAAACAAAAGTCCCACTTAATACAATTTACATGCTTAATGGTTCAAAATAGGGTAAAAAATAAAAATAAAAAATAAAACATAACCATATTATGTTAGGCCAACAATCACCATAATCCTTCAAGAAAGAAAAAATCCCAGAAATCAGTTGAAGAAAGTAGCAATAGCATATGGCATGCATATGATGTCCAAGTATCAAGACTGAGCAGGAATATGCATTAAAAAAAAAAAAACCGTCACGCACACATTTACTGCTGCAATGCATGAAGTCAAATAGGCAGCACATTGTTCTAGAATCATATGATGTCCAAATATCAAGACTGAGCAGGTATATGCATTAAAAAAAACATCACACACACATTTACAGAAGCAATGCATGAAGTCAAATAGGCAGCACATTGTTCTAGAATCATAAAAAAGGTAACAGAATTACTAAATACATCATCCAAATCTGTCACATAGGGTACTCAATATCCAAGAATAAGACAGTTTTCCCGAGGGGGATAAAAGCAAAATAAGCATCACAAGATACACTTACAGGACAAAATGATGCTCTTTCAAGATGGTCACAACCATCTAAACGAATTTGCTCCAGGTAAGGGCATTTCAGTTCAACAGAAGTAATTGCCCGACACCCAGCCAAGGAAAGAGAGACTAGAGAAGTGCTGCAAAGTCCCACAGCTGTAAGGCTCTGGACAAAAGCAAATAAAAAAAATTAGTTCTACCATGCAAGATATGTTACATTAAATTATCAGCTTAAAGAACAAGTAAAAACCAGAACTTTAAGGAGAGAAGAAAACAGATTGAAGGTTCATAAGCTTTGAAATGAGCATCAAACCGGCTGCAAACAATGTTCTTAAAACTGGACTGGGAACTTAGCTGGTCAAGTCTGCCAGTCCAGATGGTCTGATTAATCATATCGTCTGGAAACAAGATAGGTTGCACTATCTGATAGTGGAGTGGTGCAAGATGCTTTTTGAAACACAAATGTCTATTTGCACAGGACTTCACCTTCTTTCTACTTTCATTATGCTCCCAGCCACTCCAGCTTTTTGTTGTATTATGCCCCCAATCCGGTATTTGCTCTCTCTCTCTCTCTCTCTCTTTCTCTCATGTCACAATAGCAGAGAAACAACCGTACTCCAATTTCTTAAGTCATTGCTCTGATATCCTGCCCAAGCCTGGCTGAGGAAGAGTTACAGGGCATAAAAATATATATACTGATGACCGGGGAGTAATAATAAATTAAGGCCCATTCCATTTCGAGAAAAGACCCACACCCACATTTCCTCATTCTTCACATATATTGGTGCTTTCTATTTCCTTCAATACCTCCTGTCACCCAGATGCTCTATCTCTTTTCTTATAGCTTCCTACAAACCATCCCTCTCAGACAGTTGTTGTTCATTTTTCATTAATCAGTCACCACAATATTGCATGTATGTAGCACATATATTCCTGTCTTCCCCATTTGCAGAAAGCAAATCATCATATCATTGGCTTCAATTCACAAAAGGATGCATCTATTGTCAGCCATGCAATTTGGTGTCATTGATTGCTCTCAGAAGTTCACTTTTCTCTGCCATGTTGACAATTCAAGCTTTCCTGCTAAATGATACAAGTATTTTAGCTTGCCCATTATATAGCATTTTTTATGCAAGATGCCCAAATAGTATATTCTCGACTTCTGTATAATTTTTGGTTGATTATGGTCAGATTATGGTGGTTTTGTACAAAATATATATATATATATATATATACTAAATGTCCAAAGAATCCAATATTCACCAGTTCAATCCGGAGTGATTTATTTTCCAGGTTATTACCATTTTTAACCGATCCTAAGGTTAATCAAAATTTCTATCACTTGGCCAGATAGCAGACTGGTTCCTTGTTGAACCAGTGAGAACGGCCAGTCTAGTGTCGATTTCAACAATCAGATAGCAAGATTCTGCTTACTTGGCATTGGATCGACATCACCATTGTAACAATTCCAAAATTGAATTCATGCTTAATCAAAAGCCGATAACCTACACCATGCCTCTTTATCCCTCAAGGAATTTCCAGCCATACCTGTCAAACTAAAATGTGATGAGCAAACCTATGTTAGCTTACATTGATAAACATTATCCGTCAGTTCTCATACTCTTGATGATCTCAAAACCTTTTCTTACATAATCCTTTCCATACATCCAGATTGCTAAAGTGACCATAAATATGTATGATACCATCTATGGACATCAGCATCTGTACCAAGAACCTAAGAAGGAATGGGAAAACCAACCAAGGATAAAGACAAAGCAATGGATGAAAGTTTGAAAAATGTCAAGAGAGTTGGGACTGCACACCACTTCAGAGCTACAGAGCTGAGCAGCGATAATGGCTACAAGAATCCACAATCAAGCTTATTTCTTAATCTTCTTTTCATTTTTTCAGCACAATAACAAAGTATCTATCACTATAGGCTGGCTCGTTTATAATGAACAGTAACCAA
Organism: Nepenthes mirabilis; assembly: GCA_025585075.1. Classification (NCBI taxonomy): domain Eukaryota; kingdom Viridiplantae; phylum Streptophyta; class Magnoliopsida; order Caryophyllales; family Nepenthaceae; genus Nepenthes; species Nepenthes mirabilis. The sequence continues at coordinate 6,200 of JAODPA010083023.1, read as the reverse complement.
TGCAGTCATATAAAAAGGGATCATTAAAACCTATCAAAAGAAGAAATACAAATTTGTCTACCAACAATCTTTACAATGAGCTTCTGCTGCTTCAAGATTAGAGAGGACAAACAAAATCTTGGCAGAGACCACATTTTTCACCCAGAAAATATAGATACATCAAAGGATATCAAGTGAAACGCACAACCACAAATACTGTGGCACAGCAGAAATTCTTGTAAGATATCCATGAGTAAAACAGAAGGTAGAAGGGATTCTTAGTCCTAAGGACAGAAACAGAATTGTTACCAAAATATACTTTCAACAAACATAAAAATGCAGCAAAGCAATAATTAACAAATTGACATGATTTTATCATGGATTCTTGATACACCAACATTACTGAAACCTGCACATGCATTCAACTATTTGTTTGGCATCTTTTATTCCATTTTTTCTCTTTCCTTTTATCATGGATTCTTGATACACCAGCATTTCAGAAACCTGTACATGAATTCAACTATTTGTTTGTCATCTTTTATTCCATTTTTTCTCTTTCCTTTTTGGTCACAAGGACAAAAATGTAATTTGGTTGTCAACAAGGCCGAGGCTGACATTGCATCATATCACACCCCGACGTCTAATCTGTTCATCCAACCCTGCTTAGTGGTACTTTAGGCATTCTTGATGTTGATGTTGTAGGATTCGAAATGCAAATTGCTTAAATTAAGTGTAGGAAATAAATAGACTAGAGAAAGGGAAGCTTTGTGGACGACACTCCCACATCGTAGGATCTGAAAAGAATTAGATATGGACTGCCTTGATTCTTAATTGCAGAGAAGATGTTTTCATGGTTCAAACCAATGACCTCCTCTAGGTTATAATATAACAGCCACAATGTTATACAAAAGCTCACCCTCAACTGAAAATTAGGATGGAACTTAACAGCTCACCTTGCAATTATCAAGAACTAGTGATTTCAGCAATGGGCAACCGCCACCATCACTGAAAACTTCACATATAGAATTTGTCAAAGATTCACAGTCTGAAAGGTCAACTTCTTGCAAATATGAGCATTGCAGTGCCAATGTGGTCAAGCTTTCCTGCTTCTGTAATATTAGTTTCTGCATAACCAAAGACCTATTGTTAGCTCAAATTTCAAGCTACCTAAACAATGGACATAGAACACACTTCATTGGTTAAAGAAGAAAAACCTTCAAAGCATTTGATGTAATGTTGATACGGTTGAGTGCAGCAGAATTCCAAACAGTCAGAGAGGATAGCATAGAACAGTGTAAACTTAGGTCAACAAATCTGCAAAAACAGGGAAAAGGCCAAATAAATCAAGAGGGAAAATGTGGCAATCAGATGAAAGCAGAAAACAGAGAAGCTCGACATGGGATCAATTGATATACTTGCGACAGTGGACCAGACTTAGATTTCTCAGACGAGGAAGATCCAGAGAAACTGAGGTCAATGAGCCGCAATTATCAAGCTGCAACACCTGAAACAATGTTCAAACTTTAAGATGCATTTGTTCAAAAGTATTGAACATGCAGAAGGATAGGTGGAAAATACCAATTTGTACAGTCAGAAATAGGAGTTTGTACCTCCAACATGCGACTATGAGATATTGCAGCCATTGAAGCAGAAGTGATGCCCTCACAACTCTCAAGCTTCAGAACAGTTAGCATCCGGAGTCTCACAGACTAGAAAGCATAAAAAAGAAAGTCAAACAGAAAAAATCCAAATACCATCTAACGACAAAGTTGGCAACAAGGTTTAGGAAAACGACCTCAAGTGAAATGTTGGGGCAGTATGATGCATTCAGGACATGAAGATTCACACAAACAAGGGCTATTTCACGAAGTGTTTCATCACTAACGCATGAACAATTTGACATGTCCAAAGACTTCAAAAGAGGGCATGATGTAACCGCAGAACGGATAGCAGCATCTGGAAGCTTGTGGCAAGAGCCAATATCGAGGTCATGTAAAAGAGGGCAGTTAAGCACAGCATGTGCCACGTTACTCCGCTTCAAAGACAAGGCTTCAAGCTGTGGACACCTGCAGACTATCATAATTTAGTGCAAGTGCTGCATAAATGAAAATACAACAAATATGAATTTTCATTTATAAATAAACAGTATAATTTTTCACCTGACAGAAACACGGAGCACCCGGCATTTTGTAATTTGAAGATGCTGCAATCTGTCATGATTAATGCTTATTTCTTGGACACTATTACCAAGTGTGGCTTCATTAACAATCAAACTCTTCAACATGTTACAATCTGATAGGGCGTGAAAAATTGTATCCCCAAGTTGTCCTCTTCCCAAGGTCAAAGCCTTAAGATTCCTAACAAATATCCATCATTGGCAATGATTAATTAATGTCAACTATAGATAGATAATTTGAACTAGGACGGAAGTCATGTACCTCAACAAAGATACTGCTCTCATGACAAGCATGTTAATAACAGGAGCACCAGAAAAGTTAGCTTCAGTTGCCCTTGGAAAACGATGGCATATATCTTCAACTGCCAATGCAAATAGCCAGCGTGAGCATAGTGGAGCCAACTTGAAAATTTAAATAACACTAGCAACCAGCAAGATTTCAAAACATGCCAACACGAAACGAAATTGTACACAAAGCAGTCTCACAGAAGTCCCAACAAAAAAGAGAAACAAACCAAATAGAAATTTGGGGATATAATGATATCTGACAATTTAGCCCTTAATTCTGCTCTTCTGGTAAGTTGTTTTTAGTGTATCCCAGTAGGATGGTATACCATCACAGTTTTCCATCATCACAAATCTCAGAAAGTTATACTAAATGGTATTGGTAACTTTAGCTTGATCCTGACGTGTGGCAAAGTGGCACCAGAAAGAAGTCCCCATGGAAAGAGATTAGAGAGGTTCCTTCTATATAAAGCCCCAAATACCAACTTTAGGCAACGCAAGCTCAAAACCTCAGCCCATTGGCAGCCCAATTTGAGTTGCTGATTATTAAAGCAGTATGGTTGTTAAAATCAAATTAATAGGGCAGTGAGAGTGCTACAGTCAGAGGATTTCCAATTGATAGGTATCAAGACTCTGCAGCGTGCATCACACCTTGTTTATGTCACCCAGTTAAGATTGTAAAGGTAAAACATCAATTTATTATGCCCCTTAAACTTTGTACAAACCCAAAAGAAAAATCCCTCCCTTCTCTTTGGGATGGAGAAAATTTCCCTGCCAATAATTATGAAGTAAGACAGAGGAAAAGAAAGGGCCCAATGTGTGCCCTAAGATTTTGTTTCCAGTTACATTTATCTGCTTCTGTTTGCCATTAGTTAAATGTTCGTGCTATATGTCTTCTCCCATTATGACATGCCTCCTTCCATTCTTCACAGCCATGATTTCTTTTGGTCACACTATTTTTGCATTTGGGAAGTGAAGCACAATAGGCAGTAGTTTTTCTGCCTATTTATAGTAGACGAGGCCAATTGTATCACTTTAGGAGATCCATATCAAACAAATACATGTATAAGTTCAGGAAAAGTTCCTCAAATATGAAACTATCTAAAATACATGCATTAGTTTTGAAAGCAATTATGACCCAATATTTATAGTAACTATCGTGTAGACAAATATTGGATGAATACCCAATAAAATACATCCAGCAAAAAGAATAATAATAAATGAAGTATAAAAAGTAACTATATTAATAATACAAAATACCACAAGGCAAGCAAATATCCTCGTTACTCATCCACTTACATACATGTGCATATCTAGTTTGACATATTTACACCTAGCTAAGAAATTTTGGGCAACAACTCTTCATGTTGCAACATCATGATCATTGATGTAAATATCGGCTAATATGTATTGATATTGGGTCTTTTGAAACTGATATTTTCTAATACTTTGACAATATCACGATGTGATTTCGTATCAGCCAATACAAATAATATGACGAATTTATTGGCCGATTCAACAGATATATTGGCCGATATGTCGCTGTCAACTTTCGATTTTTAGAATTATTTTTATCCGATACACCCAATACCAATACGTATCATCTAATGTGTCCGACACTAATATGATTGCGACTAATACCGATATTTACATTCATGATCATGATAATTTCACGCAGGTTAATTTATTAGCTTAAGCATCGATCAGTCAATACTCTTAAGGTTAATTACTGAATTTGCAGGAGACTACTCTGTCCAGACATTTAAAGAAAAAAATAGAAGTTATAATGAGGTAAAATGGAAGCTCTGCAAAAGACTCACATTGTACCACAGATATGTTTCGATTTTCAAAATTCAAGGACCTCCAAAAATCTTCATGACCGCTAGCCACTCTCCACTGCTTACAGACCATAGAAGCTCGACAAAGGTCAATGTGACCCAAGAAAGAAAAAACCTGACATAATACATGACAGAATTAAGGCAAGTAACTAGAAGCAAGAGACATATCAGTTTGTCATTGTATTTTATAACTTTAGTGATCAGGAAGACAGAGTAGGGGGCAATGAGAAGTAACCATATGCAACAAATCATCTGAAAGATCCATCTGAATTCCAGGGTCCTCCATGCCCTCATCATCATCATTGCCATTACAAGGACTGACAGGATCTACATCATAGCTGTCAGAGGAAAATGCAGGAAGGGGGAACATCTTATCTCCCAAAGGAGCACATGAATTGTGACTGTCAGAGTTGCTTCCGGCTGCAAGTGGGCAACAATGGTTGTCTGGATCAGAAGATCCTGCAACCCCACAATGACACTCCCTGCACGAGAATATCAATCGCAAATATCCAGATCAGTTTGATTTTCAACAGGAATTTCCCTGTCAAAATTGTAAGCCTGGCTGGAGCTGCATGACGGATATTCAACTCAATTCAAGGAAACCAATAGGCAGGGTTGGAGATCGGGGATGGGGATCGAGCTACGTGGGCATTATAGCTGGGCAATAAAACGAAGAGCATGAGGGTATTCATTTCCCACCGGGCAAAGAAAACCCCATTTCGTTAAAATTTCAAGCACAGATTGCACCCAAGGAAGAGAAAACAAATTTCCTATTACAGAATCTCAGGCAACCAAGCACATCTCACTAAAAAAAAACCCCACCAAGAAAATGAAATTAAAAGTGCACCAGCACAATCAGAATTTACAAAGTATAACACTAAGCTGAAAGTCCAAGCATGAGAGAGTGGGAGTGAGAGTGAACAAATGAGAGGGTGAGGGGGAGAGAAAGAACAGCTCTTACTGAAAACAAGAATCAAATTTGGCGCGCTTGTTCTGCAAATCCCAAGCAAATTTCTCACATTCCATGGTTTCCGCCAACAATGACGACCCAGAGGACTCTCCGAGCTCAACCACAGAAGTCACATTGCCATAGACCTTGAAGGACGCGGAAAATGGCTCTAAACATAGAGAACTACTGGCTCTGCTTCCCCCAATCGAAAGCTCCAACGCCTCGAATTCTTTGCTTTTACTTTCTCTCTCCACGAAACTTCCAAGATCCCTCTTTGAACCACCATTACCGACAACAAGTGCTAAATCCTCATTCCCCTTATCACTGCTCCCCGGTAACCCCAAGTAAAAATCTAACTCCAAATCCCCCATATTCACAAGCTCACTCGTATCCTCGCACCCTAATTTGCCCCTTTCCATGGCCCCGCTCTCTCTGTTATCCTCGCCGAAACATAATAGACAACACCAAATCTTCATACAATTTGAAAGATTCGACCTTCACAAACCCTAGCTCCCGATCCCTAACCTGATAAAAAAAAATAAGCCGAAAAAAGAGAAGAAAGAGAACTTCAGATAAAATTAGGTGGACAATTTTGAAACCCTAGAGAAAGCGAAGGATCAATTGTACAGAGTTTGAGACTAATTTAATGTGCCGATAGAGACTTTGCAAGGAAATATACAGACAGAATCGATATGGGAGTGGGAGAGAGAGAGAGATCTGGTCGGATCGTAACAGAGCGGAGTGATAGCTGTGTCTGAAAGAAAGGAAATGATATCGGCTCAATATATTGAAGTGAAACGGGTTTCTTTGTACGGATACTACGGGCAAAGTTCATACTGCCTCTCACCTGTTCTTTTTTTTTTTTTTGGTTTCCGTCAATAGGCTTTGATGTTATGAAATTAAAAAACAAAAACACACACATTATTGAAATAATAATAGAAATAGCAACATAAAATATAACTTTTTTATATAA